>JBBPBX010048727.1:0-25637 GCA_038048925.1 Garcialebias charrua
CTCATAGGCCTGGTCTTGGAGAGTAGTTTGATGTAAGTTTTGTGTGGGTGGCTCAAAAGACCTGAACGGCATTGAGCAAAAACAGTGATTTCTGAATTAATAAATTGTTAAAAATTACAAAATGCATAAAAATGAAAAACAAAAAGCTGTGCCTCATAGGCCTGGTCTTGGAGAGTAGTTTGATGTAAGTTTTGTGTGGGTGGCTCTAAAGACCTGAACGGCATTGAGCAAAAACTGTGATTTCTGAATTAATAAATTGTTAAAAATTACAAAATGCATAAAAATGAAAAACAAAAAGCTGTGCCTCATAGGCCTGGTCTTGGAGAGTAGTTTGATGTAAGTTTTGTGTGGGTGGCTCTAAAGACCTGAACGGCATTGAGCAAAAACAGTGATTTCTGAATTAATAAATTGTTAAAAATTACAAAATGCATAAAAATGAAAAACAAAAAGCTGTGCCTCATAGGCCTGGTCTTGGAGAGTAGTTTGATGTAAGTTTTGTGTGGGTGGCTCTAAAGACCTGAACGGCATTGAGCAAAAACAGTGATTTCTGAATTAATAAATTGTTAAAAATTACAAAATGCATAAAAATGAAAAACAAAAAGCTGTGCCTCATAGGCCTGGTCTTGGAGAGTAGTTTGATGTAAGTTTTGTGTGGGTGGCTCTAAAGACCTGAACGGCATTGAGCAAAAACAGTGATTTCTGAATTAATAAATTGTTAAAAATTACAAAATGCATAAAAATGAAAAACAAAAAGCTGTGCCTCATAGGCCTGGTCTTGGAGAGTAGTTTGATGTAAGTTTTGTGTGGGTGGCTCTAAAGACCTGAACGGCATTGAGCAAAAACTGTGATTTCTGAATTAATAAATTGTTAAAAATTACAAAATGCATAAAAATGAAAAACAAAAAGCTGTGCCTCATAGGCCTGGTCTTGGAGAGTAGTTTGATGTAAGTTTTGTGTGGGTGGCTCAAAAGACCTGAATGGTATTGACCAAAAACTGTGATTTATTAAATATTAAATTGTGAAAAAAATACAAAATGCATAAAAATTGAGAAATAAACAGCTGTAAACACTTTTTAATAAACAGTAATTGTGGGTGGGTCAAATCGTGTAAAATATATTATTTTATGTTTCTGAAGAGTTGACGCGGTCGAAAATTTGTTGACAGTCCCTAAGTGAACCATGACGTCTCTGAGTAGGGGCAGACTCAGCGCTGTTGCCGAAATCAGACTCCATGAAGCGGACTGACGAGAGCAACGCACCGCTGAAGGCACGGAGCTCGAATATCCAACGTCCAATATGAAAATAACTTCACTGCGGTACTTTAACAGAACTTCTACGATGCGCGCAGATTAGCAAGTAAACAACGAGGAGCCAATGCAGAAATTCTACTTCCGGGGTCAAACGGAAGTACGACACATTATCGCTTCTACAGTGACGCCCCCAAGAATAAGGTGGATAGAGCTTGGAATCGTGACGTCAGCGGACAGGGATCGCGCAATGCATTCTGGGAGTTTAGGATACGAACGTGACCGGGGTTTGCGTTAGTTGTAGTTGTGTGATCCTACGTGAAATACGCTGAAATGGTGACTGCTTGTTGTGTTGTGAACTGTCACAATCGTTCTCACGATCGCAGGGGGAGCCGTATTGCAAATGGAGTCCGTTTTTTCAGCTTTCCGGCATGGAAACAACACAGAGGAACACAGGTTGCTGAGCTAACAAAGAGACGTCGTATGGCATGGGTGTCTGCTGTTAGACGAACAAACATCACTTTCAGCAGTATTTCCAGACACATGTTTGTGTGTTCGAAGCATTTCCACACAGGTAAGGTTTAATTAAATCATATTAAACTTATTAACTGCTCATATGTAACACAGGATCGTTCACAAACAGCTAGCTAGCTAGCTGGCTAGCTAGCTAGATCATCTAATCAAGTTCTTTTATCTCTTCTTAGGCAAGCCAGCGTATGAATTCCTACATTGTGATCCTGACTGGGTACCCTCTTTACATCTCGGGCACACCGAAGTCAAAACAATGGACACTGCCCGATTTGCCTGTCGGAACAAGAGACACCAATCAACCACAGAGGTCAACACTGCACCTGCCACGCCACCAGATCTGCGTAGCCAGACTTCAGAGATGGATGAAACTGCTCCTCCAGGTGTAGCTGTTTGTTCAAAAAAGCTTTCAGTGTGTAACTTTTATTACTTTTGGTATTTTAGTATGTAGCATTTTTATTTCCATTGCCTTCTTTTATTGCTGTTGTTTCTTATTCTATTTTCATTGATTTATTGTTCCAGTTTATTCATCTTTTTATCCTGTTAAGCACCTTGGTCAATGCAAGGCATTGTAGGAAGGTGCTATACAAATAAAGTTTATTATTATTATTATTATTAGCTGCTCAGAGTTTTTCTGAGGATGAAACAGCCCAGGGGTCTGACGTGGTTGAAGGCATAGATATTATATAAACACCTATGGTTGAAGGTGTACAGAGGTCCGAGGTGGATGAAACCGGCGAGGGGTCAAAGGTTGATGAAGCTGCACTAAAGGACAGTGCTGAAAAACTGCTGGAATGTGGACTGTGTGTCCTCAGAGGTGCTGAAATTAATTACTTGCTGGAGGAAAACAGGATCCTGAAGGAAGAGCTGTCCCAAAAGAAAATGAATGAGCAATTCTTAAAAGATGATGCAACGGTCAAGTATTACACAGGGCTTCCATGTTTGTCTGTTGTGATGGGTGTGCTGGCTCAGCTGCTTCCCTGTCTTCCACAGCCTGGAAGAAATCTTTCACATTTTCAGATGCTCCTTCTAACCAAATACACCATACTAAGTGGTAACATACCTGTTAGCATGTTGCTCCCATGTGAAGATGAGGCCATAGTTTTACTGGACAAAATTGTGGCTGTATGCTGTGCTTTGACCAATATGTGCCCCAGTGTTGTTTTGAAAATATGAATTATTATCTGTCTGAACATTAACTGATGAACTGAACATGAAAATGTATCTACTTTTGCACAAGTGTTACTTCGATGCTGCATGCTGTAAATAAATGATTGCAGATTAATTCAGTTTGTAGTCTCTTTACTTGTGAAACAATGTTGAACATGTCAAAGTTACAGTAACTGAGAACACAACAGGTGAACAGAGCTTAAGGTTATCCGTCACCACGAGGGATTTCCATCATTTTCTATGTGGCCAGGATGGATTTTCCAGTCCAAACATTTTTTCATGCTTTAACCCATGGGTAAAATATGTAACATTTGCAGTGTTAACAAGAATAAATACAGTTCAAATACAATCAACACAGAAAATGAAAACTTCTTGCAGATATAGTTCACATTAACAATGTGCTAAAATTACAGGTTAAAGTTGCAATTTTATCTGATATATGCACAATTTATGTAAAAATCTATCAAGAAAGTGAATTTGAGAAAATGTAAACATGCTTTGCTACTAATGGGAACTAGGACCACTGAAATATCAAACAAAAATTTTGAGAATAACTTCTGAATCCTGAACCACAGAGCCAGAATCAAAATGGCATTGTGATATTATGTGTGCAAAATTCAAGTCATCTGGTAGGCCTAGTACAAAATGCAATTAAATGAACACAAAAACATCGTAAACATACATGTCCTGCTACTCAGGACTAGCGTGACTTAAAAATATTAACCACCAAATCAGAGTTCTAAAATTGTAATAAAAATTTCAGATTTCTGAACAAAGAAGTCAGCATTCTTTTTTTTTTCACTCTGGCTCTAATCTGGTTCTGTAAAAGTGGCATGTAAAGTGGAACAGTAATGTTCAATGTGCAAAATAAATAATAAATGTTTAGTCCGCAACTTTGCTTATTGAAATGTGTAAATTCATTTTATCCTACTTATAGGGTATCTGACGAAACTGTCTTGTATTGTTCTTTTAAAATGAATGAATAAACATCAAATCAAATCAAATCAAATGATTGCATAAAAAACCTGCATAAAGTCAGAAAGCGGTGCTTAGCTGCCACTTCCTCATTCTCCTTCAACGCATCCCTCCCTCCCTCCATATGCTGCACCTAGCTAGGAAGCTAGCTGAGTCAGTGACAACTGTCACAGCATGACATGGCACCTGTGGAAAAGTCAATGTTGTAACACACCTCTGCTTGAACCTTGTTGACATTACTAGGCATCATCCAATATGCTGGTGCATCTGTGACTGTTTTAGTCCCCCGTATCCGCACAGCAGCTTCAATTTTGAACAGCAGTGCACCAACATGTGTACAAGACTCTGCAATGCCAGCCATGCATGTGCAGTGTGCACAGTCTACTTGGCCCGTGGAACTTAGAATCACCCATGGTTGGAGTGGTGCTTCATTCAGGCGCTGAGAGTGCAGAACCTAGGGGGGAAATAGAAAATTTATGCTACAATAATCAACATAAAATTGTAAAATCAATTACCTTCACATCACTACTTTTTCCATAGGTCGCAAATATATTCTAAAAACCTAATAAAACTTAATAATAGCCTATTCTAAAGTAACAGAATAGGTATACATTTATATTACAAGGCAAACTGCAGCATCAAATCAACTTAATATGTCTTAGAAAGTAAGGAAATTAGAACAATTTAAAAACCATGTGGTAAATGGTAGATGGTAAATGGAGCTTATTTATATAGCGCTTTCCAGCCCCCTGTGAGGAGCCCCAAAGCGCTTTACAATACCAGCCATCCACCCATTCATTCAGACATTCATACACCGGTAGTGGTAGCCTGCCTTGCAAGGCGCCATCCAGACCTACCGGGAGCAACTTGGGGTTAAGTGTCTTGCCCAGGGACACAACGACACATGGTGGGCGGATGCGGGATTCGAACCTCCAACCTTCCGATCACGGGTCGACTGCAATTACCACTACACCACAGCCGCCCCGACTTTACAAGGCAAACTGCAGCATTAAATCAATTTAATATGTCTTAGACTGGACATCTGTTTTGTAAACAAAGCTCCTCAACCAAATCATTATCAATTTTGGAACAAGGGCAGATAAAATAATGTTCTTCATGGCAGCTTATCTATTTCAGGGGTCACTAGAAAAACTCGGGTGATTTACTTTGATCCGTTTTTCTAAAAATTGTCTCTTCAAAATGCATCGACAAAAATTAAAAACTCGTCACAGCAGTTTGAGAAGAAAATGGCAACAGCTGCTGACAAAATGTCAACATCCCTATGTGTTCACCTACCTTCGTGAGAACAGTTTTTTGGTCGTTGACTTGAAAAATCTGCAGGTCCTGCACCCATCCATTTGTGAATTGAAGATGACTTTCCAGATATTTATCATTCCTGAACTGCTCACATGTGTAGGCACTCACACCGCACACAAGGTAGCATGTTTGTTTTGGTAAAGGGAGTCCTAAAACATGGCGGCTGCTACCCAGCATGCATTGCGTCATGACGTATGTTCCCAAGCTCTATAAGTCTTTGAAAGTTGAAATCTCAGGCCCCCTCCTCTATTAAAGGTTCAGTATGCAGTTTCTGTAGAACAGCAGCAGTTAGAAATATTTTCAACAGGCAAAGCATTCTGATCCCTCCCCCTCAGAGCCATATGTGGCTCTGCCCCCTTGTGGTCTGTTGAATTTCAAATTCAAGCTCTGTTTTTATTGGCTGATTCAAATTCAAGCTCTGTTTTTATTGGCTGGTTACAAACTCTGTTTTTATTGGCTGGAAAATGGCGGGTCACCTTTTCTTTTTAGAAATGCTTATTTACCACCTGGAGAAGCAAGGGGACAATATTTTTTTTAATTTTTTTTCAGAGATTACCTGGCTAACATCAGTCTGTCAGGAGGTAGTGACAGAGTGAAGAAATATGTTCATAAAAAAAGCTACATACTGCAGCTTTAAGAGAGGGCCGTTCTTTCTTTCAGGTGGTTTGAGAGGGGTGTGAAGGAAGCTGTTTATATCAAGAAAGAACGTCCCTCTCTTAATAGAGGAGGGGGCCTGAGATTTCAACTTTCAAAGACTTATAATGCAGTTTTGGGGCTGATTCCCAGACGTTTCACACCAGATGGGAACAGAGGAGTCTTGTCTGTGAATTAGACTAACAACGATCTTGAGAAACCCCTACTGTTAAGGTGTGAGGTGTGATTCATCAATTTACACAGGATGTGTGTTTCTCTCAGGTATGTGTGTGAGTTATCTCAGCTTTCAATTTACATAGGTTGGTGTGTGTCATCTCAGACTGTTACAACTTCACTCTAACACAGCCTGCTCACTGAATTGAGAAAGCGCTTTGGATAGAGGGCGAAACGTTCTCTGTAACAAATAAAGTTGTTGTTTCTGTATTGAACGCCTTTTTGATTTTATCTCATATTGATAATACCTTCTTCACCTTCAATTCTCCTGCCGGCTACACACCAAACACATTTCGAGCGGCCGAAGCAGCCAGTTTACATGCAAAGTCTATGTGGCCGAGCATCTTGGAGCGGCGAAGCGTGACGCGACGCGACGCGTTTTGAGCAGTTCGAGCAACGCGGCAGTGTGCGGCAGTTCTTTTCCGTGCACGCGGCGCGTCCAAAGCAGCGGCTGCCCGACTTCAACAAATCGAACTTTGATCTACTTCGGCTGCTCGCCGCGTCGCAGCCACCAATCGGGGGAGACTCTGCTATGTGATGACGCAACGACGACAAGACTTTTTTTGGACTTTTTAAACTTAGCCCAACGAGCCTCCATTAAGAAACCAGCCTCCGGTAAGAAACTTGGCATTTTTACAGTTGCCGCTGTCCGCTCGAGCGTACGATCACCCCAAACATAAAAAAAGTTTTAATCTCAACAAAGTATTTTGGAGCTGCAGTTCGGCTCGTAGAAAACCCACTCAAGTAGTAACGAGGCTCACGAACAGCTGATTTTATCTGCCGGTGTACAAAAACAAAATAAACCAGACCGGAAAAGGACCAAGACGCTCCTCCCATTGCGCGTCTTCAGACAAGTTCGGTGTGAACATTCATCTGTTGACAAGCAGCCAACACTGCGCGTCGGGAGCGTTTTTGCTGCTCAAGACACATTGGGTGGGAACCCGGCTTCCCAACCCAGATGATCTTGTCACATTATACAACAACAGCCTCACCAACATCCTAAACTCTGTTGCTCCTTTGAAAACTCAGACTGTTTCCTTCGCCAACTCTGCACCCTGGTTCACTCCAGAACTCCGTTCCCTGAAAACCAAAGGTCGGCGGCTAGAGCGTCTCTATAAAAAATCTGGTCTCACAATTCACAAGGAACTTTATGCAAACCACCTCATCCATTACAAGAACAGTATTTCTCAAGCCAAATCCAGCTACAGTACTTCTCTGACATCATCAGTTCCAATGTTGGTAATTCAAAGACATTGTTCTCTCTCCTCCACCGTTCTGTCTCATCTCCTAACTCTCTACCCTCTCACATGGTTTCCACAGAATTTTGCAACTCCCTGATGTCATATTTCAATGAAAAGATTATTTCAATTCATAAACACCTTGGACCAAATACTGCCCCCAGCATCTATGTTGAACTCCCCCCTCCCTCCCTCCCTTTCTCTGTCTTCTCCCTCCCCTCTGCTGATGACATTGCTGACATTATCAGCAAGTCCAAGTCCTCATCCTGTCAACAGTCTGGATTCAGGGCAGCTCACAGTACTGAGACTGCACTGCTGAGAGTAACAAATGATGTCCTCATGGCTGCTGACACTGGTTCTCCCTCCATCCTTGTCCTCCTTGACCTCACTGCAGCCTTCGACACTGTGGACCATAGTATCCTCCTCCACCGTCTTCATGTGGAGGTCGGTCTCTGTGACACTGTCCTGGACTGGTTCAATTCTTTCCTCTCCAATAGGCTGGAATGTGTTAGCCTTGGCAATGCCACTTCCCAGACAGTCGGTGTCTCCTGTGGTGTCCCTCAGGGGTCAGTTCTGGGGCCCCTGCTGTTTTCCCTCTACATGCTGCCTTTAGGTCAAATTATTAATCAGTTCAACATTTCTTTTCACTGCTATGCCGACGACACACAGCTTTACATCAGGACTGGAACATCATCATCATCCCTATCTCCGTCTTCACTCACTGTTCTCTCTGCCTGCCTGGAGGAAATAAAGGCATGGATGAATCAGAACTTTCTTCAATTAAACTGCTCGAAGACTGAGGCCATATTGATTGGCACCCCTCACCAGATACAAACATCAACTTTAACAACAATCTCCTTCTCTGGTCAAGACATCCCCCTCTCCACCTCTGTTACAAATCTTGGAATAAAAATGGACTCTCATCTTACATTTGAAAATCACATTAAGCATCTGTTTAAAACCTGCTTCTTCCATCTTCGAAACATCTCCAGACTTCGCCCATCTCTGACTTTTCCTGATGCTGAGAAACTCGTCCATGCCTTTGTCTCCTCCAGGCTCGACTACTGCAACTCCCTGTTTATTGGTATCCCTGGCAAAAACCTTCAGAAACTTCAATACATTCAAAACAGTGCAGCAAGGATTCTGTTGAGAGTTCGTAAATTTGAACATATTACACCCATTCTCCATAACCTCCATTGGCTTCCTGTCACCTACAGAATTCAGTACAAAACTGCTCTCATTACCCATCAATGCTTGCACGGCACTTCACCTGACTATCTAAAGGACATTCTTGCACCATATTCATCCACCCGGTCTCTACGATCACAGAACAGTAATTTCCTTCATATTCCTCGGACCAAATTGAGGACCATGGGAGACCGAGCATTCTGTGTGGCTGCCCCCCGCCTGTGGAACTCCCTCCCTGATGACCTGAGAGCTCCACAGTCACTGGTTGACTTTAAAAGCAGCATAAAGACCTTTCTTTTTAAGCAAGCCTATTCTGCCTCCACATGATTTTATCTTTGATCTTAGCTGATATCATTATTGATTTTATTTGATTTTATCACTTGTTTTATTTTGATCTTTGCTTTGTTACACTTTGTAGCACTTTGAGATTTTTATTAATGAAAAGTGCATTATAAATGGAATTCATTATTATTATTATTATTATTAACTTGATCCATTTCCCACAGTTCCTGTTAAATCCTGTCTCCCGTCTCTGCTCCCTATCATCACTAATATCATCCACTCCTCCCTAACCTCTGGCATTGTTCCCACAGCCTTCAAATCTGCTGCCATCACCCCCATCATCAAGAAACCAGGTCTTGACTTCACCAACTTCAGTAATCTTCGTCCGATCTCCAATCTGCCCTTCATCTCCAAGATCCTTGAAAAAACTGTTGCTAGTCAACTTCACTCTCACCTGTCCAACAACAACATTTATGAAGAGTTTCAATCTGGATTTCGCCCCCACCATAGCACCGAAACAGCTCTAGTAAAAATTACTAACGACCTTCTTCTTGCTGCTGACTCTGGTCTTCTGTCCATCCTCATTCTTCTTGATCTAAGTTCTGCCTTCGACACCATCTGTCATTCTATCCTCCTCAACAGACTAACCTCCATTGGCATCTCAGGTACCCCGTTAGACTGGTTCAACTCCTATCTCTCTGACCGCACTCAATTCATTCAGCTTAAATCCTTCCGTTCCCAGTCTTCCCCTGTCTCCACGGGTGTCCCCCAAGGCTCTGTCCTCGGACCCCTCCTCTTCATCATTTACCTCCTTCCTCTAGGTCACATCTTCCGCAAATACGGNAGCTGCAGACAATAACGTAGAGGGATGCCAAAATGTTTGAGGGACGGAGCAGGACCAGAGCTCAGCGTCTCCAGATAAGGACTGCAGGGCGTGGTGGCTTCAGAAGACACTTGAGAAGCAGACAGATGGGCTGTGGTGTGGAGGGTCCCTTTTTCCTGCTTCTCATTCCAGATTTCACCTTTAACATCATTCTGTAGCTGCATTTCATATTTTTGTGGTTTTGAATTTGTCAGATTATTTGTTTTTTACCTGTTATTCTCAAAAATAGTGGGTCATGGTCCCCCCCTCATGTTTTGTACATGTAAACAGTGCAGGCAGAGCTGCTGATTAGCTGTCATATGCCGTGAGTTGGACTTGTTTGTGTGGTACGCAAACAGCGTTGCCATGACGATCAGACCAGACGGAGATCCACTCCCTGGAGCTGGTAGATGTGAGGTCGCATGGAGAGAGGAGAGTTAATGGAGGGAAAAGTATTAAGTTGTGGTGCCGCCTGAAGTTGGAGCCATAATGGTTGAGGAGGAAGCGTCAGTTTTGCTGGTGGATCTACGCAAATTGAAACAATCTGCAAACTTTTTACAGAGTGCACTGTGACGTGTAAACATTAAGAGATTAAAAGATGCTTTCGATTGAAAGACAAAGAAACAACGTTAACCGAAGATGGAAGTGTGTAGTCCTGGATATAGTGCTGTTGGAATCACAGGAATGTTGGAATCACTGTCTGCCCGCTGACAAAATGAAGTTTGGAAGATTTTAAGGATACATTGAAACGCCACACCTCATTCGCATTAGAACATTTTTAAACAAAATTGAGGAATGCCAGGATCATGAACATCATTTTCAAAAATGTTTAAGCGATGATTAAAAGTAGAGCCCGACTGATATGGAAATTTTTGGCTATTGCGATACCAACACTGGGAGGAGACTAATGCCGATAACTGATGTACTGGCTAAAAAATTTAAACGTTGTCCACCTCCAAGAATCTAAATACAGTAAACGGCTACTTTTCAACCTGTTTTTAACACTTGAAGTCTTGATACAGTCTGCCTAACGTGCGTTCACGTTTTCTATCCTCCACTATTCACCATAAAGTTATCAAGTCTGTTACAAAAATATTAATTAAACAAAGAAACCCCCTTCCCTGTTTATTGTTTAAACGGTCAGTCATGTATGGTGAAGGCCCGAAGTAAAGATTTCAGACAAACGATGCATTTCATTGAGGACGACAAAGATAGTGTTACCAACACTGATATATTTTACCGCTATGTTAGATTTATTGTTCTGGATAAAGTTTTATAAGGCAATAGCCCATGCTAGGTTACCTAAATGTTAGCTTGCTAACTTGAGAGGCACTTAGCTAATGACAAGCGGGTTGGGAGATAGAAGATAATTTATTGTTGATTTTTTAAATTTTACTGATAATTTACAATAAACTTACCATGATGCTCTGTTCATCAAAATACTTACACAGTATTGCTCGCTGCTTCGGCTGTGCTGAAAGTGAAAATTAAAATGAATGACCTTGACTTGATAGTAGTCCGCATGCGCTCTCTGCTGGATACATTGTACAATTACGCCTTTTGCTATGAAGGGAACGGTTTGTTCCCAGTGTTTATACTGGCACATAATAGAACAGATATCACTGATAATGATATGTCCCCAAATAGGGGGGAAAATTTCTTTGTCTGGCGATTCGATTCAATTCTGATTTTTGGTGTCATCATTCCGATTCAGAATCTATTTTTGATTCAGAAACTATTTTTGATTCAGAAACGATTTTTTTATTTGAATGGTCATAAATTTTGTTTAAATTATGTAATGGGCAAGACAATAGATTAAACAAATAGAACATTTATTTAAAACAATAATTTTAGGTTCTTTACTGTGTCAAATCTTTTTGCATCATTTTATATTTATAAATATAAATATTATGAGCTGTTAGCTCAGCTGCCTGGCTTTTCTAAAATAAAATAAAAAATCTAGGAATAAATAATTCATCCATCCATCATCCATCATCTTTACCCACTTCTTCCTTTACGGGTCGTGGGGGTCACTGGTGCCCATGTCCAGCCATCACTGCGTGAGAGGCAGGGGACACCTGGACAAGTCTCCAGTCCATCACAGACAAATAATTCAAAACCATATTGCACTAACATTTGCTCTATTTTCAAAACTTAACCTAATATGAAATAGTCATTTTGGTAAAGCTTTAACAAAATTTCAAAACCTGTGCAAATCTGCATAAAAACACTTCTGAACTGTAATTTCTAAACCATCTACATTGTAAAATTTAGAACTGGCTCCAGGCGATGTGTCTCATCTGGCCTCTCTTCAACCTGTGAAAAAGAAAAATACATAAAGTTTTTTTGTATAATATGAGAAAAAACAGGAACCCTTTGAGCTGCAGCTGGTAGCATTAATCAGAGCTTCTTCCACTTTATTATTTGTTTCATGGTGGCGTGGTGACGCTGCTTTATCACTAAAAAAAAGCTATGTGAAGGAATGACATACTTTTGGTCCAGCATATTAAAAATAATCCTAAACCCCTCGCCTTCCACTGAGCTGTCTGCTCATAAATCTTTGTGGTATAGCAGGAAATGGAGAGGGAAATATTCACAACCCTTGGGGAATTAGCCGGAAGTTTGTTCGGTGGTCTGCTGCTTTCGCTTTTCATCTTCCTTCCGCGCATTTGTCGTATTTTCAAAATACTGTACCGCAGTTTTATTTCTTGCAAACAACCGTGCTGTTGTCCAGCTGTCTTCCCCCGAACATTGTAGGGTCTGAAATGACTTTACACTGAGTTTTAACGACGAAGGAGCGGGGTTGAATCATGCCGTCCTCCGCTCCATGCTAGCGGACTCCATTCAAATAACGCTAACTATCTTGCTGTACGGTGGCCTACAAGGCCAAATTCTACGGTGACGGGTGGACACGTAATGATGCAGTACGCTCGGGAGTAGGAGCGGGAAAAAAAACTTAAACACATTTTTAAATCGATTTATGAGCATTTAGAATCGATAGAATTACCAGGACTAAGAATCTAGATTCTTTAATTTAAAAAAAATTCTGCACCCCATCCCCAAACGACTGTATCGGCCTAAAATATCGGCCCTACTGATACTGTATATCGGTATTTGAACGATTAAACCACTTACTCTTTGAGGAAGTGGCTTTAGTCCTCAGATATGAAAGAGTATTTATTGTCAATTATCAGTTTGTGTTCTTTTTCACATATCTAACTGTATTATTGTTTATTTTTTTAATAAACAATGGAAACAAGTTTCTTTGTTACTGTTATTTCTGTGAAATTGCGAGCTCGTACTGTTGGTTCTGAAGAAGTGTGGTCACATTTTGTTTCTATTTCTGAAGACTGACAGGGGGCTCTTTTATTCAAGCAAAGCACGGTTTCTTTTTGTCTAATCTGTATTTTGACAAAGCTCTGTCCCAAAAAAACAAATGTCTCAAAAACTAGTTCAGTTTTTAATAGACACAAATTTTTCTTTCTCCAAAAAAGGGGGTGGCATTATGATATAACTCTTTATTGTCTGTAGTGAAGTGCTTTTTTTTTTTGTCATTCAGATTAAGATGACTTAGTTATATTTGTGTAAAATCCAGTAAATTAGAAAAAAAAAACTGTAATGGGGCAACACGCTTCAGTGTCAAGCTCTGCTACAAGTTGTTTCTCCGTTAACGTTCGTTACTTCACTTCACGTCAGCCTTTCAGGAACTGAGCTCAGCTCTTTTTCAAAACGACGACCGTGCATTTTTTAGGATCATCCAGCAACGGTTTTAACATGTCACGAGTCCCGTGTGTTGAGAAATTTGACCCGCTCCCCCCCCCAAAAAAAAGACATTCATCTGAGGTGAACTTAAAAACATTTGCTGTTTGATTACAGCAAAAGATGTTTATGTGCAAGTGTGTACTCATTGTCTGCATCTGTATGTGTGTGATCTGTCTAATGTTGTGTGTGGCAGGAAGTGGGCGTGGCACCCCAACTCCTAAAGTTGTTTAAGAGGAAGCAGCATTCATAATCGGATCACACTTTTCCTGTGTCCTTGACTGTTTAGGCTTTTTTTTTTTTTTACTAGGACACTTCTACGGTACAACCTTTTTTGGAAACCGAGCAGAGTCTCCTCAACTGATTGAAACTGCAAATAAGGCTGCTTAAACCTTGTGCTTAAAGCTCCACTGACATCATCTTTTGACTTTTCAAAAAATGGCACAACATATATAAATATTAAGATTGACCCCTGACCGTTTTTGCTAAAATAATGTTAAATGAATGAAAATTACTTCCAAAAACAGTTTAAAATTAGCGCAGTTTTTTTAACACGATAAATAGGGATTTCGCCGTCGCAGGATGATGACGTCATGACAAGGAATTTCTCTACTGCGCAGCTTGAAAACAATGGAGGAGCTACAAACTCGATCCGTCCAATTTAGCCATTTAAAAGTTAATATTTTAGCGGATTGTCTGCAGAGAAGCCAAAGTTATTTCCAGTAAACAGCAGGTTATAATTTTTTTTCAGCTCCTGCTGGTTTTTGGAGACTTTTCACTTCAGGACGTGAGCAGCTCTGTGAGGACTTACAGCATAGTTTCCACAGCACTGAAATGGTAATATATTAGTTAATGGTTCTAATAATTATTCAACATTAATTTATAGTTTAAAAAATTAGTCCCTTTTAAAATATCTGTTAAATATATTATTCTTTTATTTTATTTTGTTTGTGTTTTCAGGTTTCCAGGTCTCCAGTCCATCACCTGAGGCTCTTCCTGAACCACTAGTACAACCCAGACTTTCACATCACAGCAGGTAAGATTGCATCAACGAAAAGAATAGTACTCAACAATATTCTTTGATGTAAATCTGTTGATTTTCTGTGGTTCTGATGAGGGAAGTGACAAAGTGGATGCAGCATTCAGCCCATAATGGACCCAGATGTCCCCTGCGTCCAGACCTACAACACCTGGACATCCATGAGCGTGGCGGAGCGAGGATTCACAGAAATGTCTTCACCTGAAGAGTGGACCGAGGTGGAGAACAAACCTTGATATTGTTCAACAACAGATGGAGACATCTTCAGGATCTGTAGAACATCAGGACTGCTGCAGAAAGCTACGTTTGTGCATCAAGACATTAAAATATGCAGAAATACTACAACTGGCCAGAGCATTGAGATGAAAATGAATCAATGAATTTAATATTTTATATTTTTTCTGACTGTTCAAATGAACATATTATTTGAAAAAAAAAGGATAACAATGAACCAAGTGTTTCTGTAGTTATGTGTAAATAAAGTTACAGTAGTACACTATATTATCTGTTAGTGTTGAGTTATTCTTTGTGAGAATATTTGTGTATCTGTTTTAATTTCATTCGTGCATCTACAACTCACAGCTCATACTTTAGTAAAAACAAAATTGGTGAATGTTGAAAAAAACATTTTATTAAAATAAAACCATCCCATATTATCAAATAAATGAAAACCTCTGGGGAAACATTAATATGAACAGATTATCAAAAAAAATTGAGTTTAAAAAATGCAAGTGGTGTTTGACTTCATCAGCTCTGTAAAAATGACTCCAACACCTCCTCGTCCACCCTCCTGTCCAGGTGTTGTAGGTCTGGACGCAGGGGACATCGGTCTAGTTTCTCCTCATCCTGCTGCTTGTACTTCTTCAGACTCCACCACCTCCTCGCTCCTCCACGCTCATGGATGTCCAGGTGTTGTAGGTCTGGACGCAGGGGACATCTGGGTCCATTATGGGCTGAATGCTGCATCCACTTTGTCACTTCCCTCATCAGAACCACAGAAAATCAACAGATTTACATCAAAGAATATTGTTGAGTACTATTCTTTTCGTTGATGCAATCTTACCTGCTGTGATGTGAAAGTCTGGGTTGTACTAGTGGTTCAACAGGAAGAGCCTCAGGTGATGGACTGGAGACCTGGAAACCTGAAAACACAAACAAAATAAAATAAAAGAATAATATATTTAACAGATATTTTAAAAGGGACTAATTTTTTAAACTATAAATTAATGTTGAATAATTATTAGAACCATTAACTAATATATTACCATTTCAGTGCTGTGGAAACTATGCTGTAAGTCCTCACAGAGCTGCTCACGTCCTGAAGTGAAAAGTCTCCAAAAACCAGCAGGAGCTGAAAAAAAATTATAACCTGCTGTTTACTGGAAATAACTTTGGCTTCTCTGCAGACAATCCGCTAAAATATTAACTTTTAAATGGCTAAATTGGACGGATCGAGTTTGTAGCTCCTCCATTGTTTTCAAGCTGCGCAGTAGAGAAATTCCTTGTCATGACGTCATCATCCTGCGACGGCGAAATCCCTATTTATCGTGTTAAAAAAACTGCGCTAATTTTAAACTGTTTTTGGAAGTAATTTTCATTCATTTAACATTATTTTAGCAAAAACGGTCAGGGGTCAATCTTAATATTTATATATGTTGTGCCATTTTTTGAAAAGTCAAAAGATGATGTCAGTGGAGCTTTAAATAACTACAGTGTTGCTGAATTTGTCAAACGGACAAGAAATAAAACTTTGAACGAGTGACCACTAATATTCCAAGACCATCACAGTTAAGTGATTTCTGTCCCATTGCACTGGTATTTCTGGTGATGAAGAACTTTGAGCGTATACAGTAATTTAAAAAAGTAATTCTCTGTCAAACACAGCATCTTCTAGACTCCTACAGTTTGCATATCAGCCCTCTAGAGGAGTGGAAGATGCCGTTCTGATTATGCTGCACCTACTCTAGTCCCAACTTGAAAGACAAAAGTCCGTGCAAAAATTGTAATTGAGAATTTCTCCTCAGCTTATAATACCATTCCGCCAGTGGTTTTAAAGGGGACCACAGATTCAAAATTCACTTTTTAATGTTTTTTTACTAAACTTTGGGTATTTACTTCATAAAAAAACAGTCCTTAGGCCAAAAAAATGCACCCAGTGGTTTATTTACTCTAAGTAGATTTATTTATTTTTGATAAATACACCTGGATTCACACTTCCTGCGGTTATTGACGTCACAACCCGCAGCCAATCACCTCAAACCTGAGTCCAGCCCCTCACCTAGCAACCCCTGGTTAGGCTCAACCCACTTCTGTATTAAACACATGACTGTTGTTTTTCATGATTTCATCTCATCTTTTGTTTATATGTTCTTAATTTCATGTGTACAGCACTTTGTTGCAGCTGTGTTTTTTTAAATGGCTTTATAAATAAAGTATAATTGTTATTTTTATGTTTTAGTTCAATTTTTAGTGTATTTGCGATCGCTCCCAACGCGCAGCCGGCAAAAATTAAACGAGCGGACTCCCGGCATAGGGACCGGCGGCAACGGGACACTGCTTCTGGCGGATGGAGCGGAGCTTCAATTGTACAGCCTCGTTGCAGCCTCACAGCAGCGAGGACCTTCTCCTTATGGATTAATTTACGGGAGACACTTGGTGAACTTTGTGTTGTCTTGACTGGAACAGCGATAACTCCCAAAATCGCCGCGTGCAACGAGCGGAGCTGGCAAATACCGGAAGAGGAACAAGCTAACATTAGCATCGGATTCGGGAGGTCTAATGCTAAAAGGAGCAGCAAATTGCGGCGCGCTCAGACGGGTTTCGGTAAGTTATCTTAAGCTAACACTAACAGTAAGTCAAATGAGTAATAAAAAAAGAGCTAATTTTAAAACAACAACACATTACAGATACTGGCTGTTACAGAGGGCGTAAACAGATCGTTGAAGGGCGTGGACTTCAGAACTTCTATCAGAAACCGGTCGTTCAAAACGAAAGTTAAAAATGGCAGAATTAAAAAGGGTATAATTGATTATCTAATAATTATTTTGTGCATTAAATTGAAGGAATAGGGTCTGGATATCCCACAGAAATACCATAAAAATTTAAAAAACACATCTGAGGTCCCCTTTAACAGAGATTTTAACAAAAGAGTTTTTCATCACACATAGCTTGGGTTTATGGATTACAGACTTTTTAACAGGTTGGGTCCAGGGTGGGTTCATCACTCTCTGACAAAACAACAACCAGCACTGGCACTCCTCAAGGCTGTGTTTTATCTTCACGGTTATTTATTCTGTACACAAACTCCTGCAGAAGTACTTTCCCAAATAGACATTGAATTAAATATGCTGATGACACGGCCCTGGTAAGCCTCTTAGGGTGCATTCACACCAGCCCTGTTGTCCCGAACTCTAGCACGTTTGCTTAGGAAGTCCGGTTCGTTTTGGGAGGTGTGAAAGTGCCTTTGAACTCTGTCGTGGAACGAACAGGCGAACTCTGGCCTGCCTAAAATCCTAGGTCTCGGTCCAGTAGAAGAAAACTCAAGCGCGGTTCGAGTACGGTGTGAATACAAGCAGACAGGGCGCCGCACCGCAAGCAGGTAGTGGAACTACAACGAGAACAGGAAGTGGACTACAGCGCAGGGCTAGCCTGGTTAAAACCAGACCCTGTCCTTCACTTCGCTTCAGACAAGGGTCTGGACTTTCTCCATTTTAAAACGATTCTTGCTGGAGGCGTTGGCCTCTGCTGAGGAACAAAACCATTGGATATTTTGAACAGTGAAAGCATTCTGCTCCCTCCCCTCAGAGCCACCCCCCGTGCTCTGGTGAACTTGACAACTGCTCCGCCTCCTGCAGCTTTTCTCTCGCTGCTGGCTGCCGCGCTGGAAATTCTGTGTTTATATGTTATAAAACGTTTAAATAAAATAAAATAAAACCATGGATCGCTGGTCCAGCTCACCAGAAGACCAGAAAATCTGATGGGACTCGGGCAGCAACGTAAAACCCGAGTTTAATTCTCGTGACAACCTCAGCCATTTCCTTGTTCATTTCAGCGGAGGGAGAGAAGGAGGAGGGAGCGAGCGATCACTTGACTTTTGGCCAAAAAAAACAAAAGAAAACTCCAGATAAGGGATTAAGAAGGGGAAATTAATACATTTATATCACATATAAAACAGTCCTGCATCGCTTTGAATGAGAACATGCCGCTGCTCGCTGGCTGCAAGCTGGCAGAGCCCTTTATAGGGCTCTGCGCGCTGGGACAGGTGGGGGCATGGGTTAGGGGGCCAAAAACTCCGCCCCTTCTGTTCTCTGATTGGTCCGAACAAAATTCTACCGGAGAAATCCTTGTGGATGGGAGAAGTCCCAGACTGTGCAGTGAAGGGAAATGAGAATTGAGCGGAGCTGTGCAGGAAGGCGAGGGCCAGGCTAGCGCAGGGCAAACAAACACACATTTCTCTTTCCTCATATGGAGCCGTCAGCTGAAGAACATTTTCCATGGTCTTCTGCCTCATCTTCCACTCCGGCTGAGTCCATTGTTGAAAAATGAAGAAAATTGAACTCCCAAAACTGCTAAAACTTAACGCCACTCCGTTTTTGTTTTATATTTTCAGAAAAAGAAGAAGAATTGTCTTCTTCAGAGGTTTTTGTGTTGTTTCTTTCTGTAGTTTTGGTGCAGCGCCGCCACAGGGAAGTGCGGGAACAGGTTGGTTTGAACAGGTTGGCTCAACTGCACAGTGCAGTGTGAATGCAAACTGCACCAGCTCAAATGTAAACAAAATGTTATGAATATTGGTCCCCAACTGAACCTGTCTACCCGACTATCTGGTGTGAAAACAAACTTACACAACAAGGAAGTGGAGCACGGACCATTTCTGGACTTCTTCATTAATTGGTGCAAGAAATCTTAATTCTGAACACGATAAAAACTAAAGAAATGACTACCGGTACTGACTTCAGGAAGCTTCAGTCATTCTCTCCAACCACCATCGATGGAGAGCAGATTGAAACTGTCTCGGGCTATAAGTTCCTGGGCGTGGTTCTGGACTGTCACTTAAAGTGGGACTTGTGGGTTGAGCTTATTAGCACCAAGGTTCAGCAGAGACTGTATTTTTTAAAGAAACTGGGGTCTTTTAGAGTGAATAACTCAATGCTTTTAATGTTTGTTTTTTGCTTTTATTGAGGGTGCTTTAACTTTTTGTGACATCTGTTGGTTTGGCAATGCTACAGAGGCTCAGACTAAATCCTTGAAAAGTATAAGCAGAGCCAGCAAATTGTTAGGGACCACTCTGCCGAGTATGGACAAAATATACATGGATAAAGTCATGATGGAGGAACCAAGATTATAGCAGACAATACGCATCCCCTAAGAGCTTCTTTGAGTTGCTTCCTTCAGGGCAAAGGTACTGCCTTCCTTTATTCTCAAGAAACTGGACAAAAGTTTATTTCATACCATAAGTGATTAAATCATTAAACAGTAAAAAGGTATCATAAATTACTGAGCTCAAACTTCTTTGCCATAATGATGGATGTTAATGCCATGTTTGTGTATGTATGTCTTTTTTGTAAATGCCTGCTGACAATGCTGCAAACCAATTTCCCTGCGGGGACAAATAATGCTATCTATCCATAAATCAGAAATGCTCATTCCTTCATACAGTTTCTTTATCAAAGCTCTACTGGAACCAAATTTAGCCTCCGGTTTCTGTGACTGAAAGAAAAAAAGATGTTGTGTTCCATTTACTGGTATCTCTGACATTGGGCGTGGGAAAATCTCACCAAATACCGGTAGTTGGAAAGCTAGTCTGACTTGTGTATTAGTCATGTAAGCAGATGGCATTTCTCTGCATCTTAATTGTTTAAAGGGGACCACATATTGGTTTTTTAAATTTGTATGGTATGTCTGTGTGCTATCCAGACCCCGTTCATTCAATTTAATACAAAAAATAATTCTTAGATAATAAATTATACCCTTTTTAATTCTGCCATTTCTAACTTCCGTTCTAAACGACCTGTTTATGATAATGAGCTCTGAAGTCCATGCCCGTCAAAACTCTGTCTCCGCCCTCTGTAACTGCCAGTATCTCAAATCTGTTGTTGTTTTAAAATTAGCCTTTTTTTATTACTAGTTTGACTTACTGTTAGTGCTAGCTTAAAAGATAACTTACCAAAAGCTGTTTGTGTGCGCCGCCATTAGCTGCTCCTATTATAGTATCATGCCCTCCCGAATCCGAGCTCTTCCTCCTCCTTCGGTAACAAACAGCCCGCGTAGCTCCTGCTAGTTGCATGGGGTGCTTTGATCCACGGCTGCACATCCAATCCAGACAAACGCAAACTTCACAGAGTGTTTCCAGTTAATTTATCCGTATGAGGCAACCTAACCTCTGACCGGACCGGACCCACACTGTCCTCAAAAGCCAGCAGCTAACTGCAGCCCGATCTCTCCGAAAAAGAAAAAAAAAAGATGCCATGGCCGGGGCGCGAACCCCGGTCCTTTGGGTGCGACACCAGTGTTTTAACTCACTGACCTACAGGCTCAGTTGAACAACAGCAGTCCTTCATCGTATAAGAAATACATACAACCACCTACTTTTAGAACGCTGGAGTTTTGATTAGATTTTGATGAAGTGAAAGGTATTATTAAAATAAATAAGTTGCTAATCTGAAAATATATCGATCAGTGGTGCTTGATGGTACAGACTGTCGCCCCGCGAGAGACGTGTGTGTGTGCACAGTTTTCTGCCGGCTGCGCGTTGGGAGCGATCGCTATTACACTAAAAATTGAACTAAAACGTAAAAATAACAATTATAAAGTATTATTATGTCGATGTATATATCTAGTCTCACCCCGATTTCTCCGAAACAAAAGGCTTTAAAAAAGGGGGAAAAAAAAGATGCCGTGGACAGGATGCGATCCCCGCTCTCCTGCGTGCCGCTCAATTGTCATAACCGCTCAACCAAACTGACAGTTGTGCAAATGTAGTCCTTCATCATATAAGAAACAAGTCCAAACCGCGAGAGTGTGTGTGCACAGTTTCAACGAGACAGAGTTCATTCAAACAAGGTAATAAAACATTCTGGTTTTACTCAAGATGTGCTGCTGGCTGGAGCAGGGCTGAGCCCATAGCCCCCCGGGGGCTAAATAAATGAATAAATAAATAAATGACCGCCAGGTCAGTTCCTAAACTGCTCGGCAACCGTGACGTTTTTTATACTGAAGTGGGTTGAGCCGCACCAGGGGTTGCTAGGTGAGGGGCTGGACTCAGGTTTGGTGTGGGTTGTGGCTACGGTTTGTGACGTCACAAACCGCAGGAAGTGCAAACGGAGTGTTTCTATCAAAGATAAATAAATATACTTAGAGTAAATAAACCACTGGGTGCATTTTTTTAGCACTAGGACTGTTTTTTTATGAAGTACATACCCAAAGTTCAGTAAAAAAAACATTAAAAAGTGAATTTTGTATGTGTGGTCCCCTTTAAGACGTACAGGCCTGGATGTACCGTACTTCAGATGACCGAGTGACACTGGCAGAAGCGTAAATAAACCGAGGTGGTGGTTACAGGAATCTTTTACTTTTCAAGTTAAATGTTTGACTTTGGGTGGCTTTCCTGTTGACTTTTTTCAACTTGAACTTGGAAAATCTGACTTTCGAGTTCATAAGAATGCACCAATTAATACTCGAAACATCCTTAGTTCCTGAAAACAGTATATATGGTCACGTCACACTTTAGGTTACAACAGAATACTTCTGCTTGACTGGACCTTCACTTTGTGACTTGTGGTGTTTGGATGTTGGAGAAAAAAAATTGTTTTCAGGAAGACCAGAACAAATGAACTCTATAAATGACTTGTGCACTTTGTTAGGGTCACATGTCATTATAATGTCTTTTCTGTGTGGAAGACTGAAATATTACCATATTTATTCATCTAATGCTGTATTTAAACTTATGACCAATTTGTGTTCAGCTCCTTGATTACAAGGGCTAGTTTTACAAGGTTGTAACAATTGGGGGCTCGTCCGGGATCAATGTTATATCAATTGGGGGCTTGTCTGGGATTGGGGTGTAACAATTAGGGGCTTGTCTGAAACAGAGATTGTAACACTAGAAAGAAATGGCTTTTCATTTTATTAATAGGCTTTAATTTATGGAATAAGGTAAGAAATGACTAGACTGAATGGCAGGTGTATTTTATGCATTTTATAATAGAGTTTATTATTGTGAAAACCTCAAATAAAATTGTATGGGTTTCCATAATGCTGGAGTTGTGATGGATGCATCACTGTTGAACTGTATGACCAGACTCATTATTTATTGTTCTTATTGGATTTAAGTTTTCTAGCAGCTTTCTCTTTGACTCCCTGAAATTTACCAAAGTAAAACCTGCCATTTGTCTCAGGTGGGAGATCGCGTTATCTCAATGAACCGCTGCGAGATGTGGCAGGAACTGGTCGTCGTACCTGCCAAGCGCACCTACCCCATGCCTGAAGAAATGAGTTTTGAGGAAGCTGCCGCGCTCCCCGTCAACTACATGACGGCGTACATGATGTTGTTCGAGATGGCTAACCTCCGGCCGGGGAAAAGTGTTCTTGTTCACATGGCTGCAGGTAAGAAACAGACTGAAAACATTTACTGTATTCTTACTTTTCGACCTAATCTCTGTCATTTAAGGTTTCTAAGGAAATAAAATTCTTATAAGTAATATTAATAATGTTAATCAGAGACGTCTATGGTATTGAGGCACAGAAAATATGTCACTCAATGAAATAATTGTTTAGCATTAGGAGCATTTCCTCTAGTCTGAGCCACTTTTAGTTCAGGTCTTTATAATCAGTTCCCTGAATTCAGCTGTTTCTAAACTATCCGGCAGAAGACACGGGTCAGCTGTGTTTACTTTGGTCTCATAACATTTTATTCATGAAATGTCAAACCAGATCCTTATCAAATCTGGTTGCTTTGGCAACGCTTGGCATTTTAAAGTAAATTCCACCAGAAGGTTGCAGATGTCTGGGAGTTCAAAGCAACTCCTCACTAATAATAGTACCGGTAAGCACTGCTGTATCTTTAACTTATTAACCTTTGCAAATTATGCACAGCAACATGATTCAAAATTGTTTTTTGGGGACAAAATAAAATCCACAATTGGATAAATTATTCCAAAGACCCCATTTGTTTGTGAGAAAAATTTATATTTTTACAAAACTACAGTGAAGATAAAAAAAATAACTATTTATACTGGATCAGTGTTGACAGCAGAAATGATGATGTAGTGGATTTTGTACATGCTATCACTCTGTGCTCAAAAACACAAATTTAAAGCTGCTTTTACCACTCTCCCACCCCGTGTCTGTTATTAGCTTAATTTGGTCGCTGCCAAACAATTTTTGTGCCATCATGGTTAACAAATGAGAGCGAAACTAAAGATTATATAAAAATATAAGATGAAGAATTGTTAGCCAAGCCAAGAAATTTATTTATCTTTCTGTATTTTAATATGTGGACTTTGGTACAAGGTTGGTTTTAAGGTATTCAACTGGCGGCCGGTGGGCCACAACCGGCCCACAGGGTACGCTTACCGGGTAGTCTGGCCTTTCTACGAGTTCCTTTAAAATAAAACAATTTTTTAAACTGATATTTATTTAAATGTTAACTGGCAAATATTTCCATCAGAGAGGCAATCTTGTCATATAAATGATCCATGACAGGACTATACAACTCAATACACCTGTCAATGACTTCATTTAAATAAACTTAGATTTTAAGTCATAATTTAATCTATATTATACTGTAATTGCTAGTTGTCCAGCCCCTGAGCTGTTGGCTTTCAGCAACTGTGACCGATAAAGATATTAAATATATAAAAAACTATTGGTTTTAAAAATATCTGGAGTAGATACTGTATATAGTAGATAGTCCGAGAGGGCCCACGATTCATCTTAGCTTTAGCAACATGTGCTAACAGTGGATAAATAAATGTTGCATTAACAGGTAACATGGCAAAATTGTTTTGTTTTTTTATTTATAGTGTTTCATATTTATTTGATCATTCGTTTATTCATCCGTCCAAGCACGGATGGACGAGTTCTCCAGATTAAGATTCATAATGGCACAAATTATAACAATTTTATAAATCAAGCTAAAACTGTGTCAATAACAGTTACAGTAGTCCTTTGCTGTTCATTTTTCGCAGACTTGCTACTTCGCGGTTTTTCAAAGTAAGATTGTACATGACAGACAACTGGCTGATTGATGGATGAGCAGCACGATTGGCACAGACTATTTATTTTAAATTATTTTAAATTATTTAGCACCTGCTGCACCTGTCAAACATTTAACTTGAAAAGTAAAAGATTTCCGGTAACCACCACCTCTTTGCGGTTTTTCACTTACTGCGGGGCTTCAGGGTACGAATCCCCCACAGTAAATGAGGGACTACTGTGTTTATACGGTAGTTCTTTTTAAGAAAACGTTTAAGAAGAGCTGTTTTTTTTCTTTCTGCCGTTCATAGTGAACTCTAAACGCTTGCTTTTTCTGTTTGCAGTAAATGCAAAACACGTGAAAAGCTTCACTAAAATTGGACAGATTTCAGAACAGGAAGTAGCATAGCTAAAAGCTTGCTAACATTTGCTAAAGTTTAGCTTCAATGCAGCTTTATTTCTTTGCAGTTATAAAACTCTCCTATTGTAACATCAGGAAATAAATAAGTTTAACTTGAATGCCAACTCCAGTCATTTAAAATATTAACTAATTGCATCATTAATGACAAAAAAAATCATATTCAAAGAATTCATATTTTCTCAATTGGTTATTTAAATCTGATAATTACAGCATACATATTACATTAACTCACATGCATGCAGTATAGCAAAACTTTTATGTACCTAAAATCAGTCTTTTATTTATGTTTGGTGAATTTAACATGAAATACACAGAATGGTTTAAATTGGGAGTGCGGATCTCTCAGTGTGTGGAGAATCAATTCGATTCCGATTTTTGTGTCACGATTCGATTCAAAATCGATTTTCCAATTCAGCAACGATTTTTGATTCAGAAACTATTTTTCTTTTAAAATGGTCATAAATTTAGTTTCAGTTTTGTAACTGACAAGCTGAAAATAATAAACAACAATGTAAACAAATGGAACATTTATTTAAAACAATAATTTTAAACT
>JBBPBX010048728.1:0-20652 GCA_038048925.1 Garcialebias charrua
ATTCCAGTCCTAAAAAAGGCGAGATTAAACAAGATTTTCAAACTAAAGAACAACTAAAGGTGGGTGTTAGCTCTACAGGACGCCCAAGACCAGGGTGGGCCCGGAAGGGACCCCTGAGACGTGGACCTGCACCTCGGATGACACATTCCGAGACATGCAAAAGGTCGCAAACGTTCCAGAACAAAGGCATCAAACCTCCAAGCTCTGATGAGGTGGTGGATGTAAGTTGGTTGTTTGAAAACTTGAATGATACAGAGGATGACCATACTGGGACAATGAGTGACCTTGTCTTTGATAACTCAGAGCACACAGTTGATGACGAAGACAGCAAACAAACTGTTGATAGTCATCAACTTCCTGAAGGTCATGAGGCTGACAGCCAACAAGAGGCTGACAGTGAACATGAGTACACAGACAGAGTCACACGTGAACGGAAACGTGTGCCAAGACCTGTGATGTTTCTGTGTAACCTTATACAAAGGGGGATGGCTAAGAAAGCTTACCTGCCTATCACACTGGAAGGTGTCCTTGAGCGTGAAGCCCTCCTGGATGGCAGTTCTGATATAACCATTATGTCGGCCAAGCTGTTCGAGGAGCTGAGGACCGCCGCTAACGGTGTTGACAGGCAGATTCCCTTTGAGAAATGTGCTATTGAGCTACAGGGACTCTCAGAGACGAGAACAACCTTGACAGCTATAGCTATGGTTCACATGCAGATTGGCGAAATGACACTACGCCACCCGGTGTTTGTGTCTAAACTTGACTCATTCCCATTTTTGGTTGGCCAAGATTTTATAAACCGCTTCAACGCGATTATAGATTATGGTCAACGGAAAATGTGGAGCACAGTGAGAAAACCCCTGCCAATAATAGTGCCTCCTAGGTGTGATACAGACTGCCTAACCGCAGGTACCGCTGAGGACACAAGGGACTCCTCATCCGAGGACGAGAGCCCGGTAAATGAACCTTCAACTACAGGTGAGACAGAAGAGACTCAACAGTTGGACCAGACTCTGGCCCAACAAGAGAACCTCCTCTGCGAGCTGACACATTCAGCACTCACTGAACACTACCTACCACAGGTAGTGAAAGGTGTTGAGATCCAAGGATCCCACACCGAAGACGCTGTACTGTCCTCTGGGACAGGTAATTCGGCAATTAGCCAAGCTTTCAATGAAACCTTGGTTCAAGGGCATCTGAGTCCAGAAAATGACAGTCAACCAAACGCTGACAGTCACTTGGACATCATTGTTGCAGATTACGAGGACCCCTCATCAGACAAGAAGGGGGCAAACTCACATTACCTACCACAGGTAGAGAAAGGTGTGGAGATCCAAGGACCCCACACCGAGGTTGCTGTACTGTCCCCTGGGACAGGTAAATCGGCTATCAGCCAAGCTTTCGATGAAACCTTGGTTCAGGAACATTTGAGCCTAGAACTAGTCAGAAATGACATAGTTTTTACAGACTCAAAGAGCCCCTCTTCAGTCAAGAAGTGGGAAGACACACACAACGACAGTGACCCGTCGCAGTCTGTACAATCAGACACACCTGCGACTGCGCCGACGGTTGTGACACACCTGAATTACACGGAAAGAGGTAAACGTAAGAAGATACGTTGGCCAAAACCTAAACGATTCCTGTGTACCGTCTTCTCTCAGCTGCGCGAACAGCTTAAACTAAACGGTGGCATCCTAACTTGTGCCCATGGACGGACGTCCTCACCTGTGTTCGTGGTCCCCCATGACCAAAGGGGGGTGATGTTAGGCCATGCCAAAGACAAAGATTTGAATGTACACCTCAGAAACACTTTTGCTTTCGCCCAGAAAAACCTGGAAAAATCCGCTGAAGGACGTAAGGCGTACTATGACCAGAAGGCCTCTCACAATGAACTCCAAGTGGGAGACAGAGTCTGGTACTATACGTTCGCCCCAGCAACCGGGAAAGGAGGGTCCGAGACCGGAACTCTCGCCCGCAAACTAATGCCCAGGTGGACTGGACCTCATCTGATAACAGACAAAGTGTCCTCAGTCGTCTACGAAATCAAAATCAGCAAAGGCCGCAAAGAGCCAATTGCTAAATGGGTACATCGAAATCAGATCAAACCTTACAAGGCGTTCAATGACTCCACAAAAGACAAAGATCTCACAAACTCACCGACTTCATGGGATAATAAGGTCGTCCAAACACAAGTTAGTAAATAAACTAATCAGGTTTAAACTACCATATTTCCCACCCTATAAGTCGCATTGTCCAATTTGAACTTAGAAACGCTAAGCCTAAAACCCACAACAAAAACTAACCTTAACAACCGTTTAAATCCACGAGATTTAATTTGACCTCGGTCATAAAGTTGAGACCTGTTTTTCTTGTGTGTTGCACTTTGGAATCTGACGACAAGAGTGTGTCGAAGCAGTGAAACGTTGTTTCCTTGTTGTTTAGTCATTACTGTTGTCATTAGTTGAGATATTGTTTGGTTCTGAACACTCCCAGCCAAAAAGGTTTTGTATTAACATTGGTTAATGAATGATATGGATTTAACTATGCCAACATGCAGTTCGTTTTGTTAAATCTCAATCGTCGAAGAGTCAATGTAGTTTAAAGCTACTCAAGGTACCATAAACTACACTGGCCTCACAATTTCTAAATTGAACCGATTCGATCGTTTCTATTTTAGATTACCTATTCAACCGTCAACATCAACGAGGACCCTCATCAATATGCATACCGTGAGAACCGATCAACAGAGGACGCCATCTCCTCCGTGGTCCACACTGCTCTCACCCACCTGGATCAGAAGGACTCATACGTGCGTCTGCTCTTTGTGGACTTCACATCTGCCTTCAACACCATGATCCCCCAAACTCTGATAGACAAACTATCCACACTTGGACTAAGCCCCTCTATTTGTAACTGGGTCTTAGACTTCTTAACAAACAGACCACAGTCCGTGAAGATCCACAACTTCTCCTCCTCCACCATCACCCTCAGCACTGGCTCTCCTCAGGGATGTGTGCTGAGCCCTCTTCTGTTTACTCTGCTCACATATGATTGTACAGCCACACATCCAGGCTGTCATATTGTTAAGTTTGCAGATGATACAGCTGTGGTGGGATGCATCACAGATAATGATGAATCCAGCTACAGACAGGAGGTGGAACATCTGGAGAGTTGGTGCAAAGAGAATAACCTTCACATGAATGTGAAGAAGACGAAGGAGATGATTGTGGACTTCAGAAGGAACAAACACACCCACACCCCACTGTATATAGGTGGATCTGCGGTGGAGGTGGTCTCCAGCTACAAATACCTGGGTGTACACATGAATGATAACCTCAGCTGGAGCAATAACACCACCAGCCTGATCAAGAAAGGTCATCAGAGACTCTACTTCCTCAGACGGCTGAGACGAGCCGGTCTGAGAAGCTCAGTCCTCACCTCGTTCTACAGGTGTGCAGTGGAGAGCGTCCTGTGCTCCAGCATCAACGTGTGGCATGGAGGCTGCACAGTTGCAGAGAGGAAAGCTCTACAAAGAGTGGTGAAGGCTGCACAGAAGTCTGTGGGAGTCAGTCTCCCCACCATCACAGACATTTACACCTCCAGATGCAGAAAAAGAGCCACCTGCATCATGAAAGACCTCACTCACCCAGCACACTCACTCTTTGCACCACTCCCCTCGGGACGGAGGTTGAGGAGCATCAAATGTAGAACCACTAGACTGAGGAACAGCTTCTACCCTGAGGCTGTCAGACTCATGAATAAATAAATAATAAGAATAAACACTGCAAAATGTCACATCATGCTGATGCTGATCTGTTTCTTGTTGCTGCGTTCATCTGTGACCATCTGCTCATGTTCGTGCTGCTGTTTATAATGATGTTTTTCTACTACATTAGGGCTTAGTGTATTACTAGCTGATGTCTCTCTTAGTTAATCCTAGATGTTATTATTGTTTTTCTCTTGCATTTGTTGTTGGATGTAACTGGGACCCTGTGTACATAATCTCGTTTTCAACACATGTACTACATGCGGTGCAAATGACAATAAATTCTCTCTGACTCTCTGACTCTGACTCTGACTCTCTGACTCTGACTCTGACTCATTTTGATGAGTCTCGCCATAGACTTCAAAATTTATTAGGAATACCAAATCTTGCGTCGTTCGTCTAAAAGACAACAGACATTTAGACCAAACTATATTTCATTTCTATTTTAGTTTAACCTAAACTAAGTAATGAATGGAGGAATAGTTTGGAATTAGAGGCCTTCGTTACAGAAGCCCTCCAAAATTTTATAGGTACAAATCCCTATATCTAATTTTACAGAATTGATCCACCCCTTAATTGGTAATTGTAGCTGATCTAAACCATGATAGCTTACATACCAGGTGCATATAGGTAAGGCCTAATGTAAAATCCCAATCATAAGCCCACCTTAAAAAAACACATAATTGCATGACACATAGAACCAGAGTGGCACTGACTGGAAACCAACCAGCCAACAACCTTCGATGTGGGGACCTGCAGCTCCAACGCTTGGTCTTCAACCTCCATCCAAGGGTCGCCTCCTCTGCGTCAATCGAGGGATCCCCTCTACATGCTGATTATGAAAACAATTGTTGCTGATCAATCAACAAAACTAATCGTTGTGGAATTACCGCTGTGGATTATAAGACTTTGTTTCCCAAAGGATCACAGACTTTGTTTTCCAAGAGTTAACAGACTCAGTTTTCCAAGGGATTAAAAGCTTTTCGCAATGGGATTACCTCCGAACAGTATGGAATTTCCAAAAACTTTATGGGATTATAATTTTTGATTTTTCTTTTCCACTTGCTGGATTACTTCAAGATCAAAGACAGTTCAAGGTTTCCTTTCGTGTTGGACCCCATCCCCAAGGACTAGCGATGGCTTCCAAAAGGGGGGAGATGTAGTGGGCATGACCGTGTCCACTTTGATACACCTGTGTACTTTTGAACTGTTCCAGAGATGACCTTTACTGACCTCTCAGTAAAGCAAGACATTTACTACAAATTAGTCACATAGTCACCAAAAGAGACTATTTCTATCTTTGATTTTATTCTAATGTAATCAAAAGAATAACTTTTGTCATTTTCATGATATATGTTATATGCTGTTATTCTTTTAATATGTAGTATTACTGTGTTGCTTGACCAAATGATAGTGTCTACTCTGCACTTTGAGATTTTTATTAATGAAAAGTGCATTATAAATGGAATTCATTATTATTATTATTATTACTCAAAATACCTATGACAAAGTTGAATGAGGTGTCAGATTGACTTGCTCAGGAGTTGTTTTTGTTGAGTTCAGCTGAAACTCTCGGTAGCGTCGAGATGTCTCCTCTCTTTCAGACACTTTTCCAAAACATTCCTCTTTGGTATCTAAGCAGACTTGCTGTCAACCTTGAGTTTTTCACTTCACGTTTTCACACTCCTCTTGGCCCACGGACCAATGAGGAAAATGTGTTCTAATCTCAACATTTTTGAGTAAAAGCGTTTGTTTGCATGAACGCTTCAGAGTTTGGAAGGAACCAGAAGGTTCCTGAGAGTTGCTGGGAACTTCAAGACATGAAGACGTCCCAAAGAGCTGAATGAATGCCTGTCACCCGCCAAGGACAGTCATTCAGCTAAGGACTAAATAACATGCTGTTATGAATCCACTTCGAACGAGCGTAAGCTCAAAACTTTGTTTATTACTTCCTGGAATAAGTTTATCTTGAAGTCAGAGGCCAGGAGCTGACGCATTTTCTGATGACCAACGCGGAACCCAGGAGACGTTGAAAACGTAAACTAGAACCAGTTTTGGACGTGCTGGGCCTGAAGGACTCTGTGCATCTGAAGGCTGGTGTCATTTCTTTATCAGACTCGTCGTCGAAGGTAAAGAGCTGTTTACAAAACGTACCTGGATTTTAGCAGAAGTCGGATGGAAGTGTCACTTTTGGTATCATGCTCAAGACAATTTCCTGTAAACCATCTCTCCATCTTTCCTCCTATCTTTTTCCCTCAATTCTAAGCTGGAAACTATTTTAAGCTAAAGAGCCCTCAGACTAAATATGTTTAACATCCAGTATTGAAGTCTGTTGTGTTAAATTTAACTGTGCTGACGTGTTAATTTGAAAGAAAGTGAAATCATGTCAATCAAGTGTAATGGTGTTGATTTTAGTTGATTCATTTTAAATAAATGATAGTGTCTCTTTGACATATCAAACTAAGTTAATGTCCATTGTCACTCTATGGCTTCTGTTTTATTTATCCATCATAAAGATCACAGAAATATTGGGTAAACTGAAAAAGAAAAGAATCCGTGAAATTACTATTCAATCTGAATAAGTAAATTAATTAAGGTAAAGAGGTCAGTATTAATATTGACCTCCTCATAATCCTTTACATCTGGTGGCCTCGTACGAGTTTTCTGAAAGTTTATTGATAAATCTGTGATCCCTCATGAACTGTAACGTCATGTTTGCATATTAGGATCCAAGTTTTAGACTCTAATCTCATAATTAAACTCATAATCCTTTACACTTGTAATTAAATTAGTTTATGAAGACCACTTACCTTCCCTTTCTGAATATGGACCACCAGGACTCAATCCTCTGGTTGGTTGTGGACGAGCCATACATGTGGCTGGATGCTGGATGGAGGCAGCGTTGAGATATTTTGTGATCTTTTTATTATTGGATCAACATGGCACACTGCAATAACAATGTGTTGATGACTGTGCCATGTTTGTTAGGTGGTGAGAGAGATGGACACAAAAAGAAAACAAAAAGAAGAATTATTAATCGCATCAGAACATGGAAATGGTTTGACATATAGCTTTTAATTTAATATTTAAAATGCTATTCTAAACAACAGTGTTGTAAGATGTCAGAGATTAGCTTTTAATTTAATATTTAAAATGCTATTCTAAACAACAGTGTTGTAAGATGTCAGAGATTAGCTTTTAATTTAATATTTAAAATGCTATTCTAAACAACAGTGTTGTAAGATGTCAGAGATTAGCTTTTAATTTAATATTTAAAATGCTATTCTAAACAACAGTGTTGTAAGATGTCAGAGATTAGCTTTTAATTTAATATTTAAAATGCTATTCTAAACAACAGTGTTGTAAGATGTCAGAGATTAGCTTTTAATTTAATATTTAAAATGCTATTCTAAACAACAGTGTTGTAAGATGTCAGAGATTAGCTTTTAATTTAATATTTAAAATGCTATTCTAAACAACAGTGTTGTAAGATGTCAGAGATTAGCTTTTAATTTAATATTTAAAATGCTATTCTAAACAACAGTGTTGTAAGATGTCAGAGATTAGCTTTTAATTTAATATTTAAAATGCTATTCTAAACAACAGTGTTGTAAGATGTCAGAGATTAGCTTTTAATTTAATATTTAAAATGCTATTCTAAACAACAGTGTTGTAAGATGTCAGAGATTAGCTTTTAATTTAATATTTAAAATGCTATTCTAAACAACAGTGTTGTAAGATGTCAGAGATTAGCTTTTAATTTAATATTTAAAATGCTATTCTAAACAACAGTGTTGTAAGATGTCAGAGATTAGCTTTTAATTTAATATTTAAAATGCTATTCTAAACAACAGTGTTGTAAGATGTCAGAGATTAGCTTTTAATTTAATATTTAAAATGCTATTCTAAACAACAGTGTTGTAAGATGTCAGAGATTAGCTTTTAATTTAATATTTAAAATGCTTATCTAAACAACAGTGTTGTAAGATGTCAGAGATTAGCTTTTAATTTAATATTTAAAATGCTATTCTAAACAACAGTGTTGTAAGATGTCAGAGACTTGAATAGATAAACATTTACAGCACTGACACAGCAGCAGTGTACAGTTTAGCTACCTGTGGCTGCTAGCTAGATCAGAGGCTGTTTCCTTAAACAGTTACAGAATAGTAAATTGATAATGATGATTAGCGTTATCACAGCCAACTAACACGTAAATACAGAAAGTAAATGTTAAAGCATTACATCACTGACAGGCAGCGTTAGCTACTGTTGTTATAGTTGTAGCAATGATGGATAACATTACCACAACTAACAAACACGTAAATATAGAGTTTATTAACCTTACCTTAAGCTATATCTTGTAATTTAACCTCTATAAATAAACGTGAAGTTTCAAATCTCGAGGGAGAATCGACCCAGAAGAAGAAGTACAGATACGCTGCGTCAATACCTCTTTTTTGTTCGACTGCCCCTAGTGGTCTGGAGCACTTCCGTTGTAGTTTTTTCTATTTGCAGCCTTATTTTTAAATTTGCTGCCGTGTTTAAAAATTGCAGCTGTTTTTTTTTTTATTTGCTGCTGTTTCTTAAAATTTGCAGCTGTTTTTTAAAATTTGCTGCTGTTTTTTTAAATTTGCAGCCGTGTTTATTTCTTGCAGCGCGTTTGCACCCCTCGGCCACCGTACCACAGAGATGTACAACCCTAATGACTACTGACTGAATTACTTGTGGTTAAAGGCTTAATCATGTTGTAATTAATAACAAAATCATATTGTGAATAATGACAGAATCATGTCATGATAAACAGCTGAACTGTATTGTGTTTGTTTTTTGCTGATTATGCATCTATAATGTATCAGATCACCGACCGTGTGTCAAGATACAGTACAGTACTTATTGTAGCTGCAACCCTAGTCACCACATTACTGCTGTATTTGTCACGATGCAAATAACTTACAAGGTAATAATCCCTGCTGCTGGTTCACAGTTTCATGAGCTACAGAGCATTTAAATAACTTTCTAATTCACAGTTTAAATGGCGTTGAAATAACTTTACCTGATTATGCATCTATAATGTATCAGATCACCGACCGTGTGTCAAGATACAGTACAGTACTTATTGTAGCTGCAACCCTAGTCACCACATTACTGCTGTATTTGTCACGATGCAAATAACTTACAAGGTAATAATCCCTGTTGCTGGTTCACATTTTCATGAGCTACAGAGCATTTAAATAACTTTCTAATTCACAGTTTAAATGGCGTTGAAATAACTTTACCTGCCGAGTAGAGGCGTGGTCGTGAGATGGAGTGAGTCGCACTTGCCAGTGCTCCGGGTAAAACTTATTTTTTAGTACCACCAAGCCCTCTACATTTAATATTTTTTGCCTATTATCACGCACAAAACTTCCATCAAAACATCTCTTTTAAAGATTTTAAATTAAAAATGTCTCAAAAGTCGACAAGATCGAAGAAGGACGCTGAGAAGGATGACGCTGGCCTAATAACCCTCGAGGCAATTACCTCGCTGCTCGAGGAGCACCGCGCGGCGCTGTCAGCTGAGTTTAAACAAACTTTCAGTCAGCTGGATCTCAAACTGGACCAAACTCGGCTCGCGGTGGAGGAACACGGCCAGCGTGTGTCATCACTGGAACTTGTCACTAACAACCTGAGCCAGCGCATGTCGGAGGTGGAAAACACCTGCTCAACTCTCCAGGAGGAAAACACCAGACTAAAATCTAAACTGGCGGATTTAGAAAGTCGAAGCAGACGGCAAAATATTCGTGTGCTGGGTTTACCGGAGTCTATTGAGAGCGGACGTCCCACAGACTTCTTCTCCAACCTGCTGTGCGACATCTACGGGCGTGACACACTTCCTTCTCCACCCGAACTGGACCGGGCCCATCGAACCCTCGCCCCGAAACCCGCCTCGGACCAGCGGCCGCGCCCGGTTATCCTGCGAGTGCACCGGGTCCAGGTGAAGAAGCTCCTGATCCGGGAGGCTAGACGCAGAGGCAGGCTTGAATACCAGGGGAAACCGGTGCGGATCGTGGAGGACTACTCCCCAGAAGTCCTCAACCAGCGAGTGGAATATAAGGACGTGATGGCTGCGCTCTACTCTCTGGGTTTAAAACCTGCTCTGCTTTTTCCTGCTCGACTTCGCGTGACTTTACCTGATGGACACAGAAAGTGGCTGGGCTCTGTGGAGGAGGCACAGAAGTTCATGGACACCTTTCAGGCTTCACAGCGCAAGTAACATTTAACTTTTCTTTGACTGATGTGCAATGCGCTGTACCCGCACTGGCTTTGATTATTACACTAAACTTTTCTTTACATGAGGTGAGGAACAGATGAGCAGGACTCTGCCCATACTCTCATTATCTGAGACTTTTTTAGTTTTTACTGCAGCTTTTTTATGAACTATTAACATTTTTGAAATGAAACATTTTTCCTTTTCTCGTCTACATGTTGACTATTTTGAGCTGAATATTGGGTTAGTCCTGGATTGATTGATAATTAATTTGAGATTAGGATTAATTTAACTTTATGTTTGTATATGTGTGCGTGATTACCGGTACACATTTATGTGTATACATTTTTGGCCTTGCATACTTTTAAACTATTTTGTGAGGTGCTTATACATTTTTTCCCCCTTTTATGATACTGGAGCCCTAGTTTAAAAGTTAAACAGGAGTTACCTCAGGTTTCACAGCGCAAGTAATATTTAACTTTTCTTTTGACTGATGAGCAATGCGCTGTTCCCGCACTGGCTTTGTTTATGTTTACACTAAACTTTTCTTCACATGAGGTGAAGAACAGATGAGCAGGACTCTGCCCATACTCTGATTATCTGAGACTTTTTTTTTTTTGGTGGGGCTTTCTGGTTTTGTATTTAGGCACATAAATAATTGAAGTAGGCCTATCCATGTATAAAAATGGGTGAAATATATAATGTTTTCAATATATTATTTTGAACTATTAACATTTTTCCTCTTCTTGTTTACCTGTTGACTATCTTGAATTGAATCTTGAATTGGTCTTGGACTGATTGAAGATTTAATTTAGGATTAGGATTAATTTAACTTTGTTTATATGTGTATGCGTGATCACACATCTATGTGTACATTTTTGGCCTTGCATGAGGTGCTTATACATTTTTTTCCCTCTTATGATACTGGAGCACTAGTTTAAAAGTTAGACAGGAGACTTATTTTTAATTTCTATGGAGCTTGCTGCTTCTGTCTGTTGCAGCTGTCCAGGGTGGGAAAGGGAGGGGGGTGGGGGGTCCATCACTGCCATTAATTTATATTTTCTTTCACTTTGCCAAGAACTGCACAGCCATCAACACATTAGACTGTATTACCTACCTTTCTTATACAAATTATTAGTAATATGAGTGGTCAGTTGGTGTTGTCAAGCTGGAACGTCAAAGGTTTGAACCACCCCGTCAAGAGAAGGAAGGTGCTTTCTCATTTAAAACAGTTAAATACAGGCATTGCTTTCCTGCAGGAGACTCACATTAGAAGTGACGATAGCAAACGATTACTGCAAACATGGCACGGGCAGAGTTTCCATTCCTCCTTTCGAGCAAAGGCTCGGGGCGTCTCGATCCTCATCAGTCAAGACATTTCATTTGAACCTTTTCAAGTTAACTCAGATAAATATGGTCGTTTTGTGATTGTTTCCGGTAAATTGTACAACACACCAGTAGTGCTAGTTAACGTTTATGCCCCAAATACGGATGATGTTGGTTTCTTTGAGAAATTATTTTCACTGCTCCCGGACCTAAACACATACTCATTGATACTCAGTGGTGACTTGAATTGCTGGTTGGACCCAGTTTTGGACAGATCCTCTACAAACCCTGCCACAGCCAGCAGGTCGTCCCACACTATTCGTGCCTTTCTATCTAAGTATGGCCTGTGCGATGTATGGCGTTTTTTACACCCAGCTGAGAGAGAATATTCTTTTTTTTCTCATGTTCATCACTCATACTCGAGGATCGATTACTTTTTCATGGACAACAAACTTCTTCCCTCTGTCCGTGGCTGTGACTACCACAGTATTGTCATCTCAGACCATGCACCTGTCACTCTGTCTTTGTCCCTCCCTGACATTCCTATAAGGAGTAGACAGTGGAGATTCAATTCAACGTTACTGTCAAACAATGATTTTGTTACATTTATAGAAAAAGAAATAACCTTCTTTCTATCCATAAACAGAACTCCTGGGATCCCACTGTCAACAGTTTGGGATACCCTTAAGGCCTATCTTAGGGGACAAATCATTTCATATACCGCCCGGCTGAGGCAAAAATCTCAAAAAGAAAGAACTGATTTAGCCCAGCAGATAAAAGAAATTGATCAACAATATGCTCAAAACAAATGCCCTAATCTGTACAAAAAAAAAGTAGAACTCAAAACTAAGTTTGATTTATTGTCTACATACTCAATAGAACAATCACTTTTGAAAAGTAAATCATCATTTTACATACATGGAGAAAAGTCAGGAAAACTACTGGCAAATCAGTTGAAGGGTGCCATGGCTAAACAAATCATCCCTAAGATCCAATTAGAGAACGGCACCACAACTCTAGATCATTTACAAATTAACAGAGCATTTAAGGACTTTTATTCCCATTTATATACTTCAGAATCCCAAACCAACAAGAATTTATCTTCTCAGTTTTTCGAAAGGACCAATATGCCAAAACTCACACCCAACCTGAAAGATGCACTGGAGATCCCAATATCCCTGACAGAAATTGTGTCAGCTGTATCGGTAATGCAGTCTGGCAAATGTCCGGGTCCTGACGGCTTCCCTGCTGAATTTTTTAAGAAATTTTCTTCATTACTTTCCCCACTCCTACACTCGGTTCTCTTAGAGTCGTTTGACCAAGGATCCCTTCCGAAATCTTTCTTAGAGGCCTGCATTACCCTCATTGCAAAGAAAGGAAAAGACCCAACTCACTGTTCCTCTTATCGACCAATCTCCCTTTTAAATACAGACGCCAAAATTTTAGCCAAAGTTCTTGCTCAAAGGTTGGAAAAGATCCTTCCTTTCATCATATCAAAAGACCAGACTGGATTCATTAAAGGCAGGCACTCCTTTTTTAATATCAGACGCCTTTTGGACATTATTTATTCTCCTTCGGATACTGTTCCTGAGTGTGTTATTTCCCTTGATGCGGAGAAAGCATTTGATCGGGTTGAATGGGACTACTTGTTTAATGTTCTTGACAAATTTGGTTTTGGCCCCAATTTCATTACATGGGTGCAATTAATTTATTCACATCCCACCGCAACCATTCGGACCAACTCTCAGATATCAAAACCCTTCAGTCTACATCGAGGAACTCGCCAGGGATGCCCACTGAGCCCTTTGCTCTTTGACCTGGCAATTGAACCTCTTGCCACTGCTTTGCGGTCCTGTGACACAATTTCAGGAATCTGGAGAGGCGATATGGAGCACAAGGTCTCCCTTTATGCTGATGACCTTTTACTTTTCATTTCTCATCCGACTGACACGTTGCCTTCCGTTTTATCATTACTTGAGGAATTTGGAATAAATTCTGGTTACAAATTAAACCTGAGTAAAAGTGTAATTTTCCCTGTTAATACCCTGGCGCAGACTCTTGACTTTGGTAAATGGCCTCTTAAAATTGAGAAGATAAAATTCTCTTACCTGGGTGTTACAGTTACGAGGAGGTATAAAGATTTATATCAAGAAAACTTTGTCTCTCTGTTGAATCAGACAAAGCAGGCATTATCCCGATGGTCACCGCTTTCCATTTCCCTCACAGGCCGTATTAACTCAGTCAAGATGGTCACTTTACCTAAGTTTTTATATCTTTTTCAAAATATTCCTGTTTTTATCCCTGGTTCATTCTTTGTTCAGTTAGATTCCATCATTTCATCATATCTGTGGCAAGGAAAACGTCCACGCTTAAATAAGACACATCTCCAAAAAACTAAGGCCGCAGGCGGTCTTGCCCTTCCAAATTTCCGCTTTTATTATTGGGCAGCAAACTTGCACTGTCTAGCTTTCTGGTCATTCTATTACAACAGGCCTGACAGCCCTGACTGGGTAGAGATGGAGTCACAGTGTTCTGGGAAATGGTCCACCGGGGCTTACTTGGGATCCTCACTCCCGCTTCCATCACTTACAACTGTTATAAATCCAGTTATAAAACACTCACTAAAAATCTGGGCACAATTTCGTAAATGTTTCAATTTCTCTAGTTTCTCTCTCTATAGCCCTATCATGTCTAACCAACTTTTCAAACCCTCATCTCAGGACTCTGTTTTTAAAGAATGGCAAAGAAGGGGTATAGTACGCTTCAATGACTTGTTTCTCAATAACACTTTAGCTTCATTTCAACAACTATGTGAAAAATTTAGTCTTCCCAAGTCCAATTTTTTTAGGTATCTCCAAATACGGCACTTTATTACTCTTCATTTGTCCAGCCTCTCCATTTCAACTGATAGCAGTATTGTTGACACTATTCTTTCTCTAGACCCAAATAAAAAACAGTCCATTTCATTCATTTACAGTAAACTATTGGATTTGAAGCGTGCTTCCTCAGATAAAATCAAAGCTGCTTGGGAAGAGGATCTCGGCTCCTCTATTTCAGAGGACTCTTGGACCTCCATACTCAAACTGGTGAGCTCCAGTTCTCTCTGTGCTAGACATTGTCTAATACAATTTAAAGTGGTGCACAGAGCTCACATCTCTAAACTGAAATTGTCCTCTATGTATCCTGATGTCAGCCCATACTGTGTGAGATGCAAACATGCTGAAGCCTCTCTCTCCCATATGTTTTGGTTTTGCCCATCTCTGAACAAATATTGGCGGGAAATCTTTCAGACTTTATCACATGTACTAGATACACGCCTGAACCCTGACCCACTGATTGCTCTGTTTGGTCTTGTAGAGGGCATGACAAACCTAAATAAAAACCAACAACATGTAATATCGTTCACCTCTCTCCTGGCCAGACGAGCTATTTTGCTTAGGTGGAAAGAACCGTTTCCACCCACTCACGCTCAGTGGTTGGCTGACATCATGTCCTGTTTAAAGCTGGAGAAAATCAGATTCACACTCCAACAGAAAGATGGTAAATTTGAGAATGTCTGGGGACCCTTCCTGAATCTGTTCCAGTCTCTTTGACAACACAACTCATTCAGGTTAATGCAGTATCTTGGCTATTTTACCTTTTATTTATTTTTTTCCCTTTTCTTTTGGCAGTGATTGGGTAGGGATTATTTTCTACATGTTGTAACTTAGATTGATTGTTGTGTTTTTTTTTTTTTTTTGTTATTGTTCTTGTTTGTTGTTGTTGTTGTTGTTGTTGTTGTTGTTGTTGTTGTTGTTGTTGTTGTTGTTGTCTGAAGGAAAAAAAATGAAAAATTCAATAAAAAAGATCTTGAATTTGAATTATTGTCCAGCACTAGTCACAAGGGTAAGGGGGTTAAGTTTAGGGTCAGTGCTCTGGGTCAGGTGTAAGGTTAGGTTTAGGAAAAGGGTTACATAAGCTCACAAAAAAAACACTTCCTGGTTTACCAGCGTGCGACACTGCATATTATCAGCGATAATAACGTACCTTTAAACCTACTAGGAGGTAGGAGGGACAGTCTGAACGATACGTATTGGATGAGAACAGCCAACAACGGACCATTTAATGGGCTGACAACATCCAAAGCCGCTGAGCTATGAGCATCCGGGTATGGCGAAGCTAAATGTTTTTGGCAGCAGGAAGCTTGTTAGCCCATCAAAATAAATGAATAAATACATAAATTAGCCACAGCATTGGATAAGCTACGAGGTTCAAAGTCTGTGAAAAAAAAGAATTGGCTTGCAGACCGGAAAGTACTGTAGTTAAATATTTAAGTAAGGTGAAAGTTACAAAAACTAGTTGTATCATACTGTTCCTAAAAAAGATGAAAGCTTTGATACGTTAAAATTGAAAAGAGCACAAAGCATGGTGAAGGAGTTTGATTGTCAAAAATGTACAGAAAAAACAACGTTATATCAGGAAAAATAGTGTAAGTACTAACTCAGCAGTGGCACTGTAATGTTTGTCATTTATTTTTCAGAACATAAAATGAATTTGTAAAAACAAGATTTCCAGTAACATCCGTCCTGTCCATTGAACACGGTGTGTCTGTGTCATTTCATCCGGTTGGGTTGGCATTTATTTTTATTCCTGTTTTTAACACAAATGATTATGGAATATGTTCTCCCAAGGATGTTGCCTTCTCAAAAACAAAAAAACAAAAAAAACTCTCAAAATAACATCAGCATACCTAAACACAGCTGGTGCTGTAGGCGTTCAGAAATACAAGCACATCTTGACAACAGCAGTAAATTAAGATGAGTTTATAGCACTGTACGGTTCATGAGGTGAAAATGGAAGCAGAAAACGACGCTTACGTAATGAACTCTCTCTGCTCTGCTGTTTGCCTCAGAGTTAAAATCAGCCAGCAGAGGGAAAGCAGAGAATATTAAAACGGTCTAATATATTCACAACATATTTAAATGCAGAGCACAGGAGCTGGTTACCGGATCATTTAGCTTTACCGGAGATGATCGGGGTCACTAACACATTTTCTAATATTGCAGAATGAATGCTTTCCCAAACAACCTCTTTCAGCACAGCATAACAAGTAGACAATTTTCTGCCAAGCTAAGCCCCCCAAGAAGGCTAAAAGTCTGAGTCTCCACAATATCAAGTCAGTGATTAGAGGCTGTCACATGGTTCCACCTGAGCAACTCTGGAACATCAGCGAGAACCCAAAGAGCAGAATCAAAGCTCTGTCTTGTTTACAGCCCGGAGTATCGGGAAAAAAACACTGCTTTTCCATTTTTAAAAACGCTTCAGTCGTGGAACATCACTTCTGCTAAAACAGTTCACTGATCTCATGAGCAGTGCAGAAATATGGGGGCCCGTGGGGGCTGGGCTGAGTCATTGCTACGTACAGCCATGAGCACCAGGGGTCAATTCAGAAGAGACAAGCAGCTTTAATTATGTCGCCTGTTGTGCCTGTAATTGCGGATGTGTCACTGTTCGAGCATGAGAGCTGTATATCTACAAGGAGAAAGCACATCTGATCAATCCACAGCACCCCTCCCTACATGTGACATGACAGTTCAGACTGAATTTGTTTTTTTGAAAGCATTATTATTAGGGATTATTAGGGATCAGACGTTTACATAAACGTTTACATAAATGAACATCTTACCAAGAAAAATGGAAAAATTGCAAAAGAAGCAAGGTGGTTAAAAAACAAAGAAAAAAAATAGCATCAACATGGACTAGAAATGGATACGTCTTTATCAAAGCAAAGGAAGGGTCTCAGCCTAAAATGATAAAAGAGCTGACGGATCTGGATGAATTCAAGAGATGAAAAATTACAAATCAATGAAACAACTCACAATCAAAATGGATAAAATATACAGTGAAATGAACAAATACATTAGAACATGACAACATACGAAGACTCAGAACCTAAAATATATAATGTTGAAAATGTGATTGATGCAAATTTTTTTCCTGTAATAAAAGATAGCGAATATTATAATGAAGAGCAGTTTAATGACATCAATATATCAAATGGAGTTCTCTCCATTATTCACTTTAATAGCAGAAGTATAAATGCAAACATATCCAAAATAACAGATTACTTAAAACAATTAAATAGAACTTTTACGATAATAGCGCTGTCAGAGACATGGCTTAATGATGATAACACAAGTAATATTCACATCGAGGGGTATGAATTATATCATATGAACAGAAATAATAAAAGAGGTGGTGGTGTCGCACTATTTGTCAATAATGAAATAAAATGTAAATTAAATAATGAAATGTCAATAATAGTTGATAATATTATGGAAATGATAACAATAGAAATTATAAACAAAAACGATAAAAACATAATAATAAGTTGTGTATATAGATCACCAGGAGCAAATATAGAAATATTCACTGATAAAATCTTGGAACTAATGGAGAAGAGTTTTAATAAAAATATTTTTTTGTGTGGAGACTTTAACATTGATATGGGAAATAAAACAGATTCAAATAACATAAGCACATTTATAAACTCAATGTACAGTTTAAATATGTATCCATTGATATCAAAGCCAACAAGAATTACAACTCATAGTGCCACAATAATTGATAATATTTTCACAAATATAACAAATGGGGATGTGATAGGTGGTATCTTAACGACCGACTTAAGTGATCATTTACCAGTTTTCACAATCTTTAAAAATGATCAAAATATCACAAAAGCAGTCACAACGAAGAAAAAAATCATAAACACATCAAAAAAAGTTTTGGAAAAATTGAAAGAGGATCTGGATAAACAAGACTGGAATGATGTGTATGTTGATGATGCGAACAGAGCATATGATGAGTTTATGAATATCTTGGAAACCCTGTATGAAAAGAATTGTGTGCAAACAAATTACACAAAGAGAAATACGAATGATCAACCATGGATGACAAAAGGGTTAAGAAATGCATGTAAAAAAAAGAATTATTTGTATTCATGTTTCTTGAAATTGCGAAGTCAGAGCGCAGAAGAAAAATATAAAAAGTATAAAAATAAATTAGTAGGGATTATAAGGAAACATAAGAAAGAATATTATAGTAAATTATTAGATAAAACTAATGGTGATATGAAAGCAACATGGCGAGTAATGAATGGTGTACTGAAGAATCATAAAGCAAAAACTGGTATTTCAAAATATTTTGTAAAAGACAACGATGAAGTTCATGATGAAAATGAAATTGTAAATGGATTTAATCAATATTTCGTGAATGTTGGATCAAGCCTTGCAGCTAAGATACCAAAAGTAGATAAAAATATGATCCACTCAATTACAGGTTGTGCAAATAGTATTTTCCTAAATGGAACTAACAAAGAGGAAATAATGAATGTAGTAAAACATCTTACAGACAAGAGATCGAAAGACTGGGTGGACATGGATATGATGTTTGTAAAGGACATAATGAGCCATGTTATTGAGCCGTTCACATACATATGTAACTTATCATTTTCAACAGGAATTTTTCCAGATAATATGAAAGTAGCTAAGGTCGTTCCTCTTTTTAAAAATGGTGATAAATGTGTATTCAACAATTATAGACCTATATCCTTGTTACCACAGTTTTCAAAAATTCTTGAAAAACTATTTGTAAACAGACTAGACCAATTTATAGATAAACAAAATATTCTAAGCAACAGTCAGTATGGGTTTAGATCAAAAAACTCTACATCAATGGCTCTCATGGAATTAATGGAACAAATAACTACTGCTGTCGATCAAAAACAACATTGTATCAGTATCTTTGTTGATTTAAAAAAAGCATTCGATACTATTGATCACACCATTCTCCTTGAAAAACTGAACAAATATGGTATTAGAGGACCAGCATTACAGTGGGTATCTAGCTACTTAAAAAATAGGAAACAATTTGTACAAATAAATGATGTAAGATCTGACCTCTGTAATATCACATGTGGAGTTCCCCAAGGCTCTGTACTTGGACCAAAGCTTTTTATTTTATATGTGAATGACTTGGTAAATGTGTCAGGACTCCTTAAATGTGTACTTTTCGCTGATGATACCACTTTTTTCTGTTCAGGTGAAGATATAGAACAAATGTTAGAATTGATAAAGACAGAATTTGTCAAGATACAAACTTGGTTTAAAATAAATAAATTATCATTAAATCTAGAGAAAACTAATTACATGATATTCGGTAATAAAAAGAAAACTGTTGATGTTCCACTCAAAATTGAGGATGTTGAGATTTGTAGAGTGAATGAGGTGAAGTTTTTGGGTGTTATCATTGATGACAAACTGACATGGAAACAACACATAAATTCTGTAAGAATAAAAATAGCTAAATCGATAGCAGTGCTGTACAAAGTCAGAGACCTATTGAATGATAAAGCTCTGTATTTGTTGTATAACACAATCATTGTTCCACACTTAATCTATTGTATTGATGTTTGGGGGAAAGCGTGTAAAACAATCACAAAGCCTATTTTTGTATTACAGAAAAGAGCTGTAAGAATTATCACTAGAAAGCATTACCGTCATCCATCAAGTACATTATTTTATCAACTAAAATTATTGAAGTTCCATGATTTGGTAGACTATAATATTTTATCAGTTATGTATAGAGCTCAAAATAATGCATTACCTTTAAATATCCAAATGCACTTTGTTAAAAGACAAAGTTGTTATAATCTTAAGGGAACAGAGTTGTTTGTAAAACCACAATTCAGAACCAGTTTGAAGGGACGTTCTACCTCAATCCAGGGAATTAGATTATGGAATGGCTTGGAGAATGTAGTTAAAAATGCCAAGTCAATGTTTACATTTAAAAAAATGATCAAAACAAATGTGTTAAAAAATATATGTGAAATAACGTAATGTGTATTGTATTAGTTAGAAAATTAGAAAGAGTTAGTCATTTTGTACTGTTGGTTAAAGAATATTATTGTTTAACCTGATTGTTGGAAAAAATTGGTTGAAGATTATTATTGTTTACATGGTTTGACTACTGTTGTTTAATCTGACTGTTGGAGATAAGGGGCAGATATGATAAGATTTATTCTTCTTTCTGCTACCTTTCATTTTTTTACATTTTGTACACTATCATTATGAGATTGTCTTGTATTGTTTCTTTTGTAAAAAAATGAACAAATTTAATAAACATAAACAAACATAAACATTAGATTTTACACCCAAACGTACATCCAGTTACACCCAAAAATAGCAATAATATAAACTATTTCAACATATGAATAAGACTTGGATCAGATTTAGGGGAAAAAAAAAGGTGTTGTCAGGTTCAGACCATCATA
>JBBPBX010048729.1:4219-25637 GCA_038048925.1 Garcialebias charrua
AAATATTTTCTGTCATGACAGCTAAAACTGATGCTGCTCAGCAGATCGAGTCCAGGAAAACCCCTTGCTCTCTGCCAGAACTGGTGTTAATCCCTGCTGTTCCTGATCGCTCACCGTGCAACAGGAGAAAACGTGTTGCACCATGACAGCAGCATGAGCCCCCCTGAAGTGGCGTCTCATTCACAAAGTGTCAACACCCCCTCTCAGTGCACGCCAGCTCACCTCAGTTCTGACATGATCCTGCAGCCTGAGCGCAACACAGAGGCGTGCAGACAACCCTTTTTGGTCTGAGCCCCCTTAATAATAATAATAATAATAAATTCAATTTATACCGCACTTTTCATTAATAAAAATCTCAAAGTGCCCTTGGGCCACCCACAGAGAAACACTGAGACGGGTGACGGCGGTAGGGGCTCTAAACTGGTTATCGTCCATGACATCCATGGCACAATAAAATCGCGCATGCCCACTCTCTGAACTTTACGCAGAGTGGCAGCGAGTGTGTTCACTGGACAAGTGGATGAACAGACTGATAAGCAGGGGTTACACGTTGTAGTTTGCATCTCACCCCCCACCTTTTCAGAGGGATTATGAAGACGATCCTGTCATCTCCAGAACAGAGCTCGTCCCTCCAGTCAGAAGTTCAGGAACTCCTGATGAAAATATAATTTCCAGAGTTCCCGACGTAGAGAAAAACACGGGTTGTTATTCCCGCTACTTCCTAGTACCAAGAAAACAGGAGGGATGAGACCCATTCTCTATTTGTCCATGTTCAACAAACCTATTATGGAGAGACAATTTCACATGCTGGCAATCAAACAGCTGCTGGAGAACGTCCACCAGAATGACTGGTTTACTTCCATAGATCTACGGGACGCTTTTTTTTTCACATCTCCATCATCCCAAAACACAGACCAGTGTTTTAGTAAAACATCTGTTAAACCTGGGTTTTTCTGTAAACTGCGACAAAGTTCTGTTCTCCCGTCCCAGATGATTGTTTATCTGGGAATGGAGCCAAACTCGAACACAATGAGAGCCGATTATCACAGCAGAGAGCCGACGCTCTGACAGCTCAGCTCAGCCATGCCAAACCCCACCAAGTTGTGACAGCCCTGACTGTCATGCATCTCCTAGGGACGATGACAGCTGCTCATGTGGTCGTAAAACTTGGTTTGTTCCACATGAGAAAAATCCAGAGATGGTTTGCCCGCCTGCACGTAGACCCTGTGCGTCAGAAGAGACAGATGATTTATTTTACCCTTTTTGTGGGAACCGACCTACGTCACAGGGAAAACCTCCTTAATTTGTCGTAGGGAGTCCTCATCAGCAGACCTACGTCACACGTCTCGGTGTTCACAGATGTGTCTCTGTCAGGCTGGTGCGGAACATACCTGTCTCAGACCGTGGTAGCACGGTGACCAGATAACACATCTTATCACATAAATGTGCTTGAGCTGTTGACAGTGTTAAAAGTGATTCATCACTTTGCCCCCTGCTGCAGAATCAGCATGTTCTGATTCACACAGACAACAAGGTGGTAGCATCGTACACCAACTGACAGGGAGGTGTCAGATCAACCCAGCTGCTGCAGTTTGCGAGAAAGCTGCTGTACTAGGCACAACAACACTTGCTCTCCATCAGAACAGTGTACATCCCTGGCGTCCTGAACAAAGGGGCGGCCCTCGCCACGGGGACTGGACCCTTCATACCGAACTGGTTTCTCAGATTTTTACCAGATTCTGCCGGGCAGCGGTGGATCTGTTCAATACACGGGAGAATGCCCAGTGTCAGCTGTGGTTCTCACTGAGCCCATGGGACAATCAACTTTTAGGAGTGGACGCGTTTGCGCACAGTCCCTGGTTCAAAAAGCTCTTATACGCGTTTCCTCTGGTTCCGTTCATCCCACGCGTCCTGGATCGAGTCCAGGAGGAAGAGCTGTCAGTCAATCTTGTGGCCCCTGAGTGGAATACCGCTTCATAGTTCCCAAACCTACAGCAGCTAGTGTTGGACCGGCCGTGGAAGCTCCCGTTGGACCGGCCGTGGAAGCTCCCTTAGAGGAAGGATGTGCTCGCCCAGGTGGGAGGAGCGATCAGGATCAACCTGGAAATAGGTCAGCACCTCTGTGTTGGATTCTGAATGGATCCGCTTAGAAAACATGGGTCTCGCACAAGATGTAGTGCGCACGATCCAAGATGCACGAGTTACGTCTACCACAGCGCTTATGCATCAAAGTGGACAGCTTTTCAGCGCTGGTGCACAGAGAAAGGTGTGGAGGTCATTTCATGTCAGATAGGTTGTGTGTTGTCATTCTGCAGCAACTGATGGACAGAAATTTGGCTTCAGCACAATAAAAACTTATGCTGCTGCTATTTCTTCCTGTCATTAAGGTTCAGTGACAGAACAGTTTTAGTCACCCACTGATGAAGCATTTCATGAAGGGTGTACCAAGACACAGACCCGTGTCACGCCCACTAGCTCTTCAGTGGGACCTAACAATGGTTTCACGTGCATTGATTAGAGCTCTGTTGAATCTCTAGATGAGGTTCCACTTAAATTTCTGTCATTTTAAACAACCTTGTTGTTAGCTCTGACATCTGCAAAGAGAGTGAGTGCTTATCTGCTCTCTCTGTTCCTTCCTCATGTCTCAGGATTCAAGCTGACAACAGCTCAACCATGCTGCGTTTTAACCTTGCTTTTACTTAAAAAAGCATCGAGTTTTTTTCAGCTCGAGAGTGATCACTTTGGATGGGTTTCATCCTCCTAACTCTGATGAGGAAGCAACTTCTCACCTCCTCTGCCCTGTGCACGCTCTCTCGTTTTACGTGACGTGCACAGTTGCACTACACTGCTCTCAGCGTCTGTGCATTACGTGATGTTTCCATTCTCCATGACTTTTTCTGTTCTCAGGGTTCTGACAGAATTATTATTCTCATGGAGTTTTTTTTTTACCTGGGCTCAAACCTGTCTGCATGCAGAAGTAGTGTGATGTTTATTATCAGTCACAGTTCATGACTGCTGATGTTACTGACCTGTTCATCATGAGGAATTGTTGATCTGCTCTGCTCATGGTTACACTGTTACAGCTTGTAACCTTTATTGTTTCTATTCACAGCAGAAGGTCTGTTATTTCAGCCTTTTTTCTCACCAGAGATCATTCATTCTCTGGTCCACTGCTGCGCATGGAGCACGTAATAACGGGCACAGAAGGTTGAGTGATGAAATGTGTTTCTGCGAGCAGATGTTTCATGTTGTATCTGGATGGACCCAATGAGGCATAGACTACATCCTGCTCTGCCTTTAGCCCAATAGTGAAGGCCTAAAGGGCGGAGCTTATACGAAATAGAACGGTGGTTACGTATTGTAACCCCAGCTTCTATGAGTATAAGGGCAACCCTTTAGGCCCTGGGCCTCACTGGTTCCTAAATGGCTGAAGAAAAAAGCTTTTTGGGAGCCGATTTTCCTGCGTTAACATAATTTATACGGACGGGGTGGGTCCACAGCAGGTGGGCATGGACTAAAGTTTTTCAGTGCGTGCCGACGCGCGGGGGAATACCCAATAGTGAAGGCCTAAAGGGCTGCGCTTATACTCATAGAATCTGGGGTTACAATACGTAACCAACGTTTTGTCACTTTGTAGTATCAACCCCTCTCTGTTTTTCTGTCATCAAACTGTCATGATTGTGCATACATTTCTTTATTTTTTGTTTATTTTTTCAGGAAGGGTGGAGAGGGGCAAGAACCTCACAACAGACTATATTTCATGAAAAATGTTTGCTTTTGAATTAGTTTTATATTAAAACAAGAATAAAATATTCATCCAGCCAATATTTACCATTTTTTTCCCCATTTTGGATCAGAGGTCACTGGTGCCCATTTAAAGCATCACTTTCTGAGAGGTGTGGGACACCCTGGACAGGTCTCCAGTCCATCAGAGTGCAACATAAAGACAAACAAAACAAAGAAACATTCACTTTCTCACTCACAAACAATTTAGAGTTGCCAACCATCTTATGACCATCGCCCTTGCTCTCACAGCTACTTACATCAGTGTTAATTGGCTGCAAAATCGCCATGAGAGGGTGCAATATATAAGCAGGTGTGCTTTTCTTGCCGTGATTTTCCCATAGTTGTTACTGACTTCCGGTTTACCTGCAGGGCTGCTGTTTGCACCTGATCAATAGTCCACCTGTCAATGCTTGGTGTGGTGTTGTCCACTGAAGGACTCTGCTGTCACAGAGAGTATGACTTCCTTCTCTCCTCGAGTGATCTGACCAGTAGACGTGAGACAGACATCACACCGGTCACGCAAGTGTTAGGGTCCCACCGGGACTGAGGAGTGTTGAACCCAAGTGCAAGCAGGACTCGAGGCAGAACATAAAAAGCAGTCTTTTTAATGAATAACAAAATATGGCTGATGGTACAGCCACTTACATGAATGGGAGCAGACTTGAACTGAACTAAGAAGCAGGACTATGAAGGAACCCAAAACGAAGTATGAACTGACAAAGGACAGGACTGACAGAGGCACTTAAATACACAGACAGGGCATGAAACACAGGTGGAAATAATTGACTTATTGGAACATAACACTAGGGAAGTAATACTAGAGCCTGGGAACTAACTAAACATGTAATATGAATAAACTATAACATGTAACATGAATAACCAAACTGGAGCAGGGAACAAGAATAAACTAAAACATGCAAGACTAGGAATAACAACTAAACTGGAGCAAGACAGATAATTAAACTAAACATTTAAATACAACATGTAACATGAATAACTAAACTGGAGCAGGGCTGAATCAAATACAAGCTGAGACACAAGCAAGGAACACTTAAACACCAGACAATAACATAAAGCACTTAAACACCAGACAATAACACAACATAACCTCCCCCTCAAGGGACGGCTCTTGTCGTCCCCTAAGACCACCACGCACACAACACAGAATGGGTGGGAAGAACGAGGAAAACACAAGGGCCAAAACCAAAAACCGATAGGACAAGGCCTAGGAACTAAACACAAGGACCAAAAACAAGCAACCCATGGGAGCCAAACACAGGAACTCGAGAAGGACAGGCGGGCGTCCAGGAGACCACCCATCACGAGGAATCAGGTCAGGCGGACGTACTGGAGACCACCTATCACGAGGAATCAGGTCAGGCGGACGGCCAGGACACCGTCCATCACGAGGGATCAGGTCAGGTGGACGGCCAGGACACCGTCCATCATGAGGGATCAGGTCTGGGGGTGGCCGGGCGAAGGGTTGTCGGCTACTGTCGAGTAGGCGGTCGAAGCCGAGCTCCCAGGAGCAGCAGATGGTGAGGAGTCTGTCATTAGGATCTCCGACGGTCAACAAGAAGACCCCATGACAGTAGATGGCATAGGAGGACCCAACGGTCAAAGACAAGCCCCAAGTAGCTGCAGACGGCGAGGAGTCTTCGTCGGTAAAGTCTTCGACGGTCGACATGAAGACCCCATGACAGCAGATGGCGTAGGAGGACCCGACGGTCAAAGAAAAGCCCCCAGTAGCTGCAGACGGTGATGAGTCTTCGTCGGTAGAGTTGTCAACTGCCGAAACGAAGACAACCGGACAACAGGAAGCAAGAGGGGCTCCCACCTTGGAACCCCCAGAACTAGGAACTCGAGGGGATCCCACCTGGGACCCCTCGGCACTGGAAACTTGAGGGGATCCCTCCTGGGACCCCTCGGCACTGGAAACTTGAGGATCCCTCCTGGGACCCCTTGGCGTTGGAAATCTGAGGGGATCCCTCCTGGGACCCATCGGCGCTGGAAACCTGAGGAGATTCCTCCTGGGACCCCTCGGCACTGGAAACCTGAGAGAATCCCTCCTGTGACCCATTGGTGCTGGAAACTTGAGGGGATCCCTCCTGGGACCCCTCGGAACAAGGGACGTGAGGGGAACCCTCCTGGGACCCCTCGGAACAGGAAACTGGAGGGGCTCCCTCCTGGGACCCCTCGGAACAAGAAACTTGAAGGGCTCCCTTCTGGGACCCTCGGAACAGGAAACTTGACGAGCTCCCTCCTGGAACCCTTCGGAATAGTAAACTAGGAAGGCGCCCACTAGAGACACCAAAGATTCAAGAGATACTGGGAATGCTAAAGGGACCTGAGACACTGGGGATGCTAAAGGGACCTGAGACACTGGGGACGCTAAAGGGACCTAAGACAATGGGAACGCTAAAGGGACCTGAGACACTGGGGACGCTAAAGGGACCTGAGACACTGGGGATGCTAAAGGGACCTGAGACAATGAGGACCTGTGGGACACTGGAGATCCTGGGACAGGGGACACAAGAAACATTGGAGACTTTACAGACATTGAGGACACAGGTGGCACCAAAGATACTGGATAACCTGCAGATACTAGGAACACTGGACACTCTGGGGACACAGGAGACACTGGACACTCTGGGGACACAGGAGACATTGCACACTCTAGGGACACTAAAGGGTCTTAGTACTCTAGGGACACTAAAGGGTCTTGGTACTCTAGGGACACTAAAGGGTCTTGGGACTCTAGGGACACTAAAGGGTCTTGGGACTCTAGGGACACTAAAGGGTCTTGGGACTCTAGGGACACTAAAGGGTCTTGGGACTCTAGGGACACTAAAGGGTCTTAGGACTCTAGGGACACTAAAGGGTCTTGGGACTCTAGGGACACTAAAGGGTCTTGGGACTCTAGGGACACTAAAGGGTCTTGGGACTCTAGGGACACTAAAGGGTCTTGGGACTCTAGGGACACTAAAGTGTCTTGGGACTCTAGGGACACTAAAGGGTCTTGGGACTCTAGGGACACTAAAGGGTCTTGGGACTCTAGGGACACTAAAGGGTCTTGGGACTCTAGGGACACTAAAGGGTCTTGGGACTCTAGGGACACTAAAGTGTCTTGGGACTCTAGGGACACTAAAGTGTCTTGGGACTCTAGGGAGACTAAAGGGTCTTGGGAGTCTAGGGACACTAAAGGGTCTTGGGACTCTATGGACACTAAAGGGTCTGAAGACTGTGGTCCTGCTGCATGTTTTGAAGACTGTGGTCCTGCCACAGGTTTTGAAAACTGTGGTCTTGCCACAGGTTTTGAAGACTGTGGTCATGCCGCAGGTTTTGAAGACTGTGGTTTTGCCGCATGTTTTGAAGACTGTGGTTCTGCTGCAGGTTTTGAAGACTGAGGTCCTATTGCAGGTTTTGAAGACTGAGGTCCTGCCACAGGTTTTGAAGACTGTGGTCCTGCCACAGGTTTTGAAGACTGTGGTCATGCCAGGTTTTGAAGATGTGGTCTTGCTGCAGGTTTTGAAGACTGTGGTCTTGTGGCCTGCTGCAGGTTTTGAAGACTGAGGTCCTGCTGCAGGTTTTGAAGACTGTGGTCCTGCTGCAGGTTTTGAAGACTGTGGTCCTGCTGCAGGTTCTGAAACAAGTGTGTCCCTAACTGCAGTTTCAGGGACACCTGCTGCAACTTCTTACACAGTTCTGATCGACACTAGGAGCTGAGAATATACAGGGATAGAAGTCAGGCCAGGAACTGATAATAATAAACTCTCTGCTATACAAAGCAGAGCGTCTTGGCAATCCGGATAGTCATTAGCAGAGGAGAAAGGACGTTGGAGTTCAGAGTTAATTTGAAACAGATCAGAGGCACCTACCACCTGTGATGAGTCCGCAGTGGCGACCTCTGCAAGAAGAACGAGTGAACAACGTTTGGGCTGCAGTCTGAGTTGACCCTCCTTCATCTGCTCCGAAGACGAGCTGGGATAGGACTGCCCTCCTTCAGCGAAATCCTCCATGGTTTCTGAGGAGAGCAAGGTGGGGGCTGAGACCAGGAGAAGGCAGGGCTCGACCCCTGGTGGAGAGTTCTGAGCGGAGGTGAGGTGCTGGATCCAGCCCCCACCGGGTCCATGGAAGGCGAGGCGCCTGGACCAGCCCTTACTGGGACATCAGAACCTAAAACGTGGGATTTGGTCCCACCGGGACGGGCACTAGGACCCGGGGATGCAGGCGGAAGAGCAGCAGTGCGGTTCCGGTGGCGTCTTCTGCCCTTCCTACGATGGCGGTGTGTGTGGGTAATGGGGGCAAGCCAGAGTTTGTCCTCTGACTTTTCGTCCTCCCCCGATGTCCACCCGGAGTAAGACTGCACACAGGATGAGGGAAAACTGGACCAGGAACTCATCCTTCGATGTCGCTCCTCCTGCTGCAGGAGAAGTGAAGGCAGGACTTCCACCGCCTGGCTGTGCTCCGTCGGACCCATGATGGGTTCGGTCCAAAAGGTACTGGTACCACACCGGAACGTGGATCTCCTCATCCGGACGGACCTCAAAAACATGTGAGCAAAAACAAAAACTCGGGAGACCCTGCTTGCTGGGTTCAATAATGGTCAGTTCGTAATGTTAGTGTCCCACCGGTACTGAGGAGTGTTGAACCCAAGTGCAAGCAGGACTTGAGGCAGAACGTAAAAAGCAGTCTTTTTAATGAATAACAAAAGATGGCTGATGGTACAGCTACTTACATGAACGGGAGCAGACGTAAACTGAACTAAGAAGCAGGACTATGAAAGAACCCAAAACGAAGTACGAACTGACAAAGGACAGGACTGACAGAGGCACTTAAATACACAGACAGGGAATGAAACACAGGTGGAAATAATAGACTAATTGGAGCATAACACTAGGGGAGTAATACTAGAGCCAGGGAACTAACTAAAACATGTAACATGAATAAACTATAACATGTAACATGAATAACCAAACTGGAGCAGGGAACAAGAATAAACTAAAACATGCAAGACTAGGAATAACAACTAAACTGGATCAAGGCAGATAATTAAACTAAACATTTAAATACAACATGTAACATGAATAACTAAACTGGAGCAGGGCTGAATCAGATACAAGCTGAGACACAAGCAGGGAACACTTAAACACCAGACAATAACATAATATAAAACACTTAAACACCAGACAATAACATAACAGCAAGAAGTAATTCTGCTTTGTTCTGTTCATTTTGGTGGAGCTTTGAAGTCATTCATTTATTTATTCATTTATTTATTCATAGGTTGATTTGTTGCTCCGGGTCAGCTGGTTCAGTCAGATCCCAGCTCTTACTCTGCTCGGTTTTGTCCTGGCGGGCTAACACAGCCTGCTTTAGTCAGCATAGTTAGGAAGTGTCTTACCTGAGAGAAGATTGACTGACCTAATACAGGTGCCATTTCTGATTGTTTTGTATGTCTGAAAACTTGAGACTCAAATTATACTTCATGTGCAATTATGAACTGTTAGTCATGCATTTTTATTTATTTATTTTATATTTTTAGTTCCCGGTGAAGGCTGAAGGTGTCTGTGCAGTCTGGTGTTGGTTCCCTTGTGTTCTGTGGATGACAGGTTCCTTCCACTTGTGTGTCGTGCATTACTGCTTTCAATTTTTGTCTTTGTTAGTTGACTGACCACTGGAAAGCCGCCTTGGCTCATTGTTAAGAATCAATACAGTCTCCATCAATTATTTATTTTACATAGTGTTTAATAAACTTTATATTTTATCTTGGAACACAATTTCCTGCTCGGTTAAATTAACCAAAATGCCTTTTTGTATATAAATAATTTTCTTGTGTAAAATTACTAAGGTTGCATTGCTGTAAGTTTAAACAAATAAAATAAAATTAAAAATGACATACATACTCCCAAGTTTGCCACACTAACATGCAACAATGTTGGTCTGTGGGAGGAAAATGGAGCACACAGAGAAAGCCCATGCATGGATAGAACATGTAAACTTCACAGAGAAAGGCCCCTGGGTGGGATTCCAACTGGCAACCTGCTCACTGAGAGGCACCAGCTTTACTAACTGAACCACCATGCTGCCCTAAGAAGAGATTTGTTACATGTTCTTCACCTTTTGATCACAAAAAATGAACTTAAAATTCTGATGTCACATAGTATCTATATATACAAAATAACTAATAGTTTATGTATTTGCAGCTTGCAAATTAAACTCTGACAAATTACATTTGTGTATTTTAATTTGATCAACAGTAGCCTATGTATATATTTTATTGGCAAGTTTCTTTAGTTTGGATAGTTTGTAACAAGAGCTTTTGTAAATGTCTCCCAATATTATCAACATTTATGTAAACCCTAAAATATTTCTGAAGAGTAAAAAAAAAAAGTAGGTTAAGAACAAATGCTATTAATAATAAAAAGCATGATTCAAACATTTCTTTATATTTTTGAAAAATTTTACAAGCTTGTGTCTGGGAAATTGAATAAATACAACAACAACAAAAAAATACAGAAAACTAGGATCAGAACATGAATTATTTAAAAATTATATGATTTCCTAATATCTCATTGTCTCAATTCTTCATATAAAGATTCCATCTTTTTTATTTGTTTGTTTCAATGCTAAACATAGTGGATGGCTGTACATCTTGGATGTTTTCTGAGCAGCTCATACACTTTGCATATTTGCAAGCTGCGAAATGGGACCCACTTTACTTGATTTTTCACAGAACATCAGTACAAAGATGGACGTTCAAACAGGTGAACCACCTGAGGAGGCCTCTTGTTCTGTTTATCCTAGATGGATGGATGGGGGCCTTGGGATTCCTGCCCGTGCTCCACGCATTTTGGGGGAATCTGCCTCATCGTATGCTAATTACTTAGCTGCTAGGAACGTCCGTCAGGATAAGTGGGAAAATCCCCTGTCATTCTACGACAGGCTAATCTCGGTCTACTCCGGGGGAAAAACTATTCCTGGATTAGAGGAAAATATGGAGTTTAAACGTCTTTTCATTATGAATCTTATGCCTTTTCAAATGAAATGTGTTCATTTCAAGGTTGATTGCAAAAAAGATTCCATGGAAGTGATAAGACAATATGCTGCGTCAGTTTTTGAGGCCGAAATACAACCTAGGATACCATCAGAGGTTTGTACAGGTCAAAAGGTCACATCCCACTCGCAGGAAGTAGTAGAGGTTCCCTCTCCTTCAAAGTGCGAGAGGTCACAGGTTTTTCATAATAACATACATCAGCATGGTGCTACGAGCTGTAGGAGTTCTGAACCCCCTGCCCCTCAGGTTGAAAACCTTGAGAGGAGCAGAGAACCACACAAGGTAGGTGTTCGCCCTCCAGATGAACCCAGATGGTCCGGATCGAACCAAAAGAGTTCTCTCATGGATCTCACTGTGGGTGAACTTCGAGAGATGTTGATGTCTGGGAACCGTGACCCTTTGAAAAGTGGTCTGTCCCGACATGTACCCACGAGAGGCGGCCCTCCTGCCCCTGCCCCTCGAACTGCACAGTTTGAGACATGCAATGAGTCACACATGCTCCAGATTATGGAAACGGCGCCTCCGCGCGAGATCGTGACTGAGGTTGTGAGTTGTTTGTCAAATGATTTGAATGTTACAGTGGTTGACCAAGCTGACACATCGTATGACGTTGTCCTTGATGATAACACAAACAACCTTGTTCCACCTGATGAGGCGACGCACAGCACTGCCTTTTGCAACAACTCAGTGCACACAGTTGACATCAACAACGTCAACACTGACATGAATGCTGACAGCAAACAAATTGCTGATGATCAGCGTACTAAAAGTCCAGATGCTGACAGCAAACAAATTGCTGAAAATCCGCATCCTGAAGGTCATGAGGCAGACAGCCATCATGATGCTGACAGCGACAATGATTACACAGACAGAGTCACACGTACACAGAAACGTGTGGACATACCTGAACGGTTTCTGTGTAACTTTATAAAAAGGGGGATAGCTAAGAGAGCTTACCTGCCACTCACATTGGAAGGGGTCCTAGAGCAAGAAGCACTCCTGGTTAGCGGCTCAGACGTGTCTGTCATGTCAGCCAAACTGTTTGAGGAGCTAAGGACCGCCGCTAACGATGTTGGCAGGCAAATACCCTTTGTGAAAGACACTTATGGTGATCAACTGGGCCTCGCAAAGACGAGAACAACCCTAATAGCCATGGTTCACATGCAGATTGGCGAGATGTCACTATACCACCCGGTATATGTGTCTGATCTTGACTCACTCCGGGCTCCATTTGTGGTTGGCCAAGATTTTATAAATCGCTTTGAAGCGATTATAAATTATGGCAATCAGACGATGTGGGCCACAGTGAGCAGTCCACTGCCATTCGTGGTACCTCACCAAGGTCAGGACACTGACTGTCTAACAGCAGGTACCGCTGAGGTAAAAAAGGATTCCCCAACCGAGACCACAAACCCGGTAGGTGAACCTTCAACTACAGGTGAGACAGAGGAGACTCAACAGGTGGACCAGACTCTGGCCCATCACGAGGACCTCCTCTGCGAGCTGACACCTTCAGCACTCCCTGACCACTTCCTACCACAGGTAGATGAAGGTGTGGAGATCCAAGAGTCCCACACCGATGACGCTGTACTGTCCTGTGGGACAGGTAATTCGGCAAACAGCCAAGCTTTCAGTGAAGTCTTGGTTCAAGGACATCTGAGCCCACAAGGTGACAGTCTACAACACTCTGACAGTCACTTGGACTTCATTGTTACTGATTTTGAGGACCCCTCCTCAAACAAAAGGGGGGCAGACTCACACTTCCTACCACAGGTAGAGGACGGTGTAGAGATCCAAGGATCACACACCGAGAACGCTGTGCTGTCCTCTGGGACAGGTAATTCAGTCATCAGCCAAGCTTTCTATGAAACCTTGGTTCAAGAGCATTTGAATCTAGAACTACTCAGAGATGACATAGTTCTTACAGACTCAAAGAGCACCTCTTCATTCATGAAGTGGGAAGACATACATCACAACGACAGAGACACGCCTGCGACGGCGCCGACAGTTGTGACACACCTGCATTACGCAGAAAGAGGTAAACGTACAGAGGTACGTTGGCCGAGACCTATAAGGTTCCTGTACAAGGTTCCCCATAAACTGCGCGAACAGCTTAAACTAAACAATGGCATCCTAACTCGTGCCCATGGACGGACGTCCACACCCGTGTGCTTGGTCCCTCATGACCACAGGGGGGTGATGTTAGGCCATGCCCATGTCAAGGACAAAGATTTCAATAACCCCACAAACGACAAAGATCTCGCAAACTCACAGACTTCATGGGAAAATAAGGTCGTCCAAACACAGGTTAGTAAATAAACTAATCAGTTTAGACTGTATTTCTCGTGTGTGACACATTGGAATCTGACGACCAGAGTGAGTTTGACGTAGTGAAACGTTGTTTTTAGTTGCTTGATTGCTACTTTTGTGTTATTGAAGTTGTTATTGTTTTCTGAACACTCCCAGCCAAAAGAGGTTTTGATTGTTGATAAGTTGAAGACTTAAATGGATTTTAACTATGCCAACATGCTGTTCATTTTGTTAAAGATCTCAATCTTTGAAGAGTCATAGTAGATTAATACTACTTAAGGTACTATAATCTACACTGATCTCCCAATCATTTAGGTAGAACCGATTCGATCGTTTCTATTCTAGATCTATTCATTTTGATGAGTCTCGCCATAGACTTCAAAATTTTTAGGGATTACCAAATCTTGCGTCGTTCGTCTAAAAGACAACAGACATTTAGACCAAACTAGTTTCATTTTTTATTTTAGTTTAACCTAAACTAAATAATGAATGGAGGAATAGTTTGAATGAAGAGGCCTTCGTTACAGAAGCCCTCCACATTTCTATAGGTATAGATCCCTATTTCTGATTTTTACAGCATTGATCCACCCCTTAATTGGTAATTGTAGCTGATCTAATCCATGATAGCTTACATACCAGGTGCATATAGGTAGGGCCTAATGTAAAATCCCAATCATAAGCCCACCTAAAACCACATAATTGCATGACACATTGAACCAGGGTGGCACCGACTGGAAGCCATCCAGCCTGCAACCTTCGATGTGGGGACCTGCTGATCCAACGTTGGTCTTCAACCTTCATCCAAGGCCCGCCTCCTCTGCTTCAATCGAGGGATCCCCTCTACATGCTGATTAAAAACCATTCTTGCTGATGAAATCAATAACCCCCATCGTTGTGGATTTACCGTTGTGGATTATAAGACTTTGTTTCCAAGGGATCACAGACTCAGTTTTCCATGGGTTAACAGACTATGTTTCCAAAGGATTAAAAGCTTGCCGCAAAGGGATTACCTACGAACAGTATGGAATTTCCAAAAACATTATGGGAGTATAATTTTGAACTTTTTGATTTTTCTTTTTCCATTTGCTGGATTACATAGAGGTCAGAGACATTCGGTGGTATCCTTTCGTGTTGGAACTCATCTCCAAGGACAGGCGATGACTTCCAAAAAGGGGGACTGTAGTGATACACCTAGCCTCTGATATTTCTGTCTTGACCTTCAAGTACACCTCTCTACACCTCTCTGAATCACTCAGTGTTACACTTGCTTGAACCTCAAGGAGACAGATGGACACTTATATATTTTAACAATTATTATGAATTAATGGACACTAATTAATCAGATTGAACTTTCTCTTTAATGTGTGTTAATTCAGAATTGATCAAACAGTATTTTTGTCATTTCAATGATGATTTTACTAAACTGGTATATTTTAAATATGACAAAGTTAAGAGAACATCTCAGAATGATCATGTTTTGAACTGTCTGCTCTAGGCAGAATAAGTGTCGAAAGTTGAAGGAACAATCCTTCGTATTTGTTTGAACTGTTTTTGTTTCAAAGGAAAAGTGCTAGACATAGCTTGCTTTCGGTCTCCCGTCCTTTCTAAAAACAATGAATCAGTTCTCAAAACAAAGTACGGACTTGTGCACACCCTCATAGCAGAGGACTCCGGGGCGGACCTCGTTTTGCTCCGCCCTTCATCCGCTCTGCGTGTGTACGTTTTGCACCTCAGTCGCAGCTCTGCTCCGGAGCAGGGATCAGCCGACACTCGAGCGACCCCCTACAGTGCAACGTATTGGGTCCGGCCGTGATTCGTGGTACGTAGGTGCTTCAGGCGTTGTGATTGCTCCGCCTGCCTCATTTGAATCAGCCCTCTGAGTGGATGTTCATTTGCGCCGCGCTTTTTTTCAAACCAGTCTTCAGTAACGGGCGACGTTCGAGCTGCAGGAAGCAGCTACAGAGAGATCTCCTTCGGTGGATTAACTTCTTGCACTGTAAGTAAACTCTTCAAACTGTTATGTGCTTGTTTGTGCAGATGAAAGTGGGAATTACGGTTGATTGGCAGAGAGTTCACTTCAGAGAAATTAAAATTTTAACCCTACGATTCGCACTTACTACGAACTGTTTTCTTCTGCTCTTTAAACTGTTTGCTTAGCGTTGTATTCTGGTCGTTTGTGGGTTTCACATGCTTTATTTTAAGTGTTTTATTTGAGCCACGTGACCCCACCGTGTTGTGCTAACTGCTAGCTCAAAAGCTAAGAGGCGAGTCATCCTAGTTTTAAACTGTGTTTCTGTTTCTTGACTTTGTTCTAGTGCTTCCTTGCTGGCTCTTGTTTTGAGCTTCATTCTTTGATGTGTTTTAAATTACGTGAATCACTGTTGCATGGTTCTGCCAGGTTCTTCGGGTTTGTGCTAAGCTAATTGTAATGATTGAATGAATTATGTTTGTCCACTAGATGGCAAGCATGAGTTTATGTGAATGCATAAATGTAAAGAAAAGAACAACAGAAGTAGTTAGTCAATGAGAGACACCTGTGAGCAACCTGTGTGAGCAGCTTCACAAAAGATACTATAATAAAAGTGTCTGGAAGATACACAACGTCTGGTTAATTTCAAACACAAATATAACATGGTGTCAGGAGTGAACTGAGTGGCAGCCATGGACCTGAAACCACCGGAGAGCTTGAAGCTGACGGGAAACGTGGATGAAAATTGGCGTGCCTTCAAACAACGTTTTCAACTATATGTTGCTGCAATGGGTTTGGAGACAAAGCCGGATGCCAGAAAGGTAGCAATGTTGCTGACCATAGCAGGAGCACAGGCTTTGGATGTCTACAACACTTTTGTGTTTGATGACCCAGAAGACAAAGAAAAGTTGGATGTTGTGCTGAGTAAATTTGATGCTCACTGTTCTCCCAAGAAGAATGAATGCTATGAGAGATATGTGTTTCGTTCCCGAATGCAGACCCAGCATGAACCCTTTGATAACTTTCTGACAGATTTGAAAGTGAAAGCTCAGTCATGCAATTTTGGCCTGCTAAAGGACTCTATGATCAGAGACCAGATCGTCTTTGGTGTACGTGATGGGAAGCTCAGAGAGAGACTGCTGAGAGAAGTGGAACTGACCCTGGAAACAGCTGTAATGATGTGTCGGGCAAGTGAACTGTCTCTGCAGCAAGTGAGGACTTTTTCTGAACTTTCAACAGGACCGACTTCACAGTTCAGTGATGGTGCTGCAGCAGTTGGAGCGGTGTCCTGCCAGAAGAAACAACATGCACAAATGAGGCAGCTGCAAGAGGATTGCATTATCAGCTGTAAGCGCTGTGGATCACGGCATAAAGTGAGACAATGTCCTGCTTATGGTAAGCAGTGTTTGAATTGCCGTGGAAAGAATCATTTTGCAAAACAATGCTTTATGAAGAAGAAAGAAGAGAAGAAGAGGAATCGTGTAAACTTGGTAGATGAAACTGACTTAAGTGACACATTCTTTATTGGTGTTGTGAGTTGTGAAAATGAGTCAGAAAAAGTGCACTGCGTTGACAGAGATGATAAATGGACAATTCCTTTGCTGATCAATGGAGCCATAGTTAAGTTCAGATTGGACACAGGTGCTAAGGCTAATCTCATAAGCATGTCTGATATAACAAAAATGCAACTAAAACCTCACATTAAGGAAGTCAAATCGAGTCTGAGAGACTATAATGGACAATCAATTGAGTGCATTGGCACATGTCAGCTGAAGGTGACAGTTAAAGGATCAAAACATCTTGTGTTCTTCTCAGTTGTAAAGGAGGATCGTGAGTCACTTTTAGGTGACAAATCCTGTGAAGAACTTGGACTAGTGAAAAGAGTCTACCAAATAAACACTGAATTGAATGATCTCCATAGTCCTGCTGATGCAATGCTTCAGGATTATGAGGATGTCTTTCAGGGATTAGGTGCTGTACCCTGCACATACAAGATTCAGCTGAGAGAGGGTGCTCAGCCTGTTGTGCATGCTGCACGTCGCATTCCAACACCACTGAGAGAGGGGTTGAAAAATGAGTTGGACAGAATGACCAGTTTGGGAGTCATTAAAAAAGTGGAAGAGCCCACAGATTGGGTTAATTCCATCGTGATTACAAAGAAGAAGAATGGAGAATTAAGAATATGCATGGATCCAAAAGATCTAAATGAGAACATCAGGAGAGAACATTATCAAATACCCACTCGAGAAGAAATTATCAGTGAGATGGCTGGAGCAAGTTATTTCACCAAGTTGGATGCAGCACAAGGGTTCTGGCAAGTAAAGCTAGATGAAAGCAGTACCAAGTATTGTACTTTTAACACACCTTTTGGAAGATTTTGTTTTCTAAGACTCCCTTTTGGAATAAAATCTGCACCTGAGATATTCCATAGAGCGATGGAGCAGATCATAGAAGGCTTGGAAGGAGTGAGAGTCTACATTGATGACATCATCATCTGGGGATCAACAGCTCAGGAACACAATGACAGATTGAGACGCGTCATGGAGCGCATACGAGAAAATGGACTAAAGCTCAATAAAAATAAATGTGAGTTTGGGGTCAAAGAAATTATGTTTCTCGGAGACAAACTATCTGCCCAAGGTGTTCAGCCAGATGAAGAGAAAATAAAAGCCATCTTGAAGATGCCACAGCCTGTCGACAAAACGGGTGTCCTGCGCATCATGGGGATGATCAATTTTATAGGAAAATTCATTCCAAATTTGAGTGCCAAGATGACAAACATTCGCAGACTCTTGAATAACGATAGTCAATTCCAGTGGACTGAGGTTCATGATCAAGAGTGGAAGGAACTGAAAAACTATCTGACTACTGAACCAGTGCTCACCTTCTACGATCCTACTAAAGAACTAAAGCTGTCTACAGATGCCTCAAAAGATGGACTGGGAGCAGTTCTTCTTCAAGCTGAGAATGAACAATGGAAGCCAGTGGCTTATGCGTCCAGAGCCTTGACAAAAGCTGAATGCAAATATGCTCAAATAGAGAAGGAATGTTTGGGGCTGTCTTATGGATTGGAGCGGTTTCATAACTATGTGTATGGTTTACCATCTTTTTTAGTTGAAACAGATCACCGGCCCTTGGTTTCTATCATCAGAAAGCACCTGAATGAAATGTCACCGAGGATCCAGAGGCTTATGATGAGGATGCAGAGGTATGATTTTACACTGATCTACACTCCAGGAAAACATCTGATTCTTGCTGATGCTCTGTCCAGAGCCCCTATGGACAATGCTGTGAGTTCAACTGAAGAGGATATTCAATGTCATGTGAATTTGGTGTCCACAGTGTTGCCTGTGTCAGACAACAAGTTGAAGCATATAGTTGAGGCAACAGCTAAAGACACAGAGTTACAGTTGGTCATGCAGAACATGGAGGAAGGATGGCCAATAGGCTCATGTTCACAGTTTTTCAAAGTTAAAACTGACCTAAGTGTTGTAAATGGACTGCTGCTGAAAAACAACAGAATTGTGATTCCACAAGTATTAAGACAGGATATTCTGCAGCGGATTCATGAGGGTCACCTAGGCATTGAAAAATGTAAAAGAAGAGCTAGAGAATCTGTTTTCTGGCCTGGAATAAATAAGGACATTGAGGTGCTAATAAGCAAATGTGAAACATGTCAGACTTTTAGAAACAAACAGAGCAAAGAACCTATGATAACAGCTGACTTTCCAACATCACCATGGCTGAAAGTAGGAATGGATTTGTTTTATTTTAAAGGAAAAAACTATTTAGTGATCATGGATTACTATTCAAACTACCCTGAGATGGCTCTGTTAGCTAATATATCATCAAATTGTGTCATCACTCATGCTAAATCGATTTTTGCAAGGCATGGCATTCCACATATTGTGGTGAGTGACAATGGACCATGTTTTAGTAGCAGAGAATGGCAAGATTTTGCTGAACGGTATGATTTTCAACATGTAACATCAAGTCCACATTATGCTCAGTCAAATGGGAAAGCAGAGAAAGGAGTTCACATTCTTAAACAACTTCTGAAGAGAGCTGCAAATAGTAACTCTGATCCGTATTTAGCTTTATTAAGCTACAGATCTTCACCATTACAATGTGGATTCTCACCTGCTGAACTCTTGATGAATCGGAAGATTCGTACAACTTTACCAAGTTATAACAGTGATGAGCAAGTTGCAAGGAAGTCATCAAAATTGGAGTACAAGTTACAAAAGCAGAAAGTAAAACAAAAATCATATTATGACAGATCAGCTAAGATTCTACCCCCACTGTCATACAAGGACCCAGTGAGGATTCAGGATGATGAGGGATGGAATACAAAAGCAACTGTTCTGCAAGAAGTAGCTCCACGTTCATTTGAAGTGAAAACTGAAGATGGACAAGTTCTGAGACGAAATCGTCGCAGTTTGTTGAAGACTCCATTAGAGCCTATTGAGAAGTCGAGTGAAGATTCTAAGGACTCTCAGATTATTTCTAATACTGAAACACATTGTGACGTTGACAGTATGGACAGTATTAGAGACATTCCACCTGCGTTAAGAAGATCTACCAGGGTGGTGAAAAAACCTGAAAGGTTGAACTTGTAAAAAAAAAAAAAAAGGAGAAAAATAGAGAAAAGTAAAAAAAATGTCTATTTTGTAATTCATGTTCTGAGTGTGTCTCATGCAATGTATGTTATTCTTTGATAGGATTATTTTTGTAACATTCTTACTTTAAAGAAAGGAGGATGTAATGATTGAATGAATTATGTTTGTCCACTAGATGGCAAGCATGAGTTTATGTGAATGCATAAATGTAAAGAAAAGAACAACAGAAGTAGTTAGTCAATGAGAGACACCTGTGAGCAACCTGTGTGAGCAGCTTCACAAAAGATACTATAATAAAAGTGTCTGGAAGATACACAACGTCTGGTTAATTTCAAACACAAATATAACACTAATAGATTTGGTTCGGATCGACTCGGATTGAATTCACATTAAGCTGAAATCAGGAGAGTGGTTTTAAACCGTGTTATTTATTCATTTATTTTTCTCTGCCCTTTGTTGATTTTTAGTTATTTTTCAGGACTTCTTGTTTCAATGTATTGAGAGCTAGCTTTCACTAGCGTTAGCTTAACAGGCCTGGGGCCTGTGTGCCAGAAGTGACTGCTTCGTTTGTAGATAATGATACATTTAACAAATGTTCTCATGTCGGTTCTGGAGGAGAGGTTCTGGTCTGAAAGCTCGACTCTGTGCTTTTGAAAAACCATTACTGTAACTAGCCAGGCGCCCGTAGGCTGCACAGAGCTAAGTGTAGCTATAGCTAGCTCACGTTAGCAGTCACAACATGGCTGCCGACAACAACAGCTCCCTGCGTGAACACTCTCTAAGCGCTAGAAAAGAATTGTGTTGGCAGATTAATTTAAATAAAAACGGTCCAGTGGTTTAGTTATCATTAGTTCTAAAAACTCATAAATTAGGGTAGGTGAGTAATGAACAATTCTACAATTCTGTCTAATCCTGTACTTACAGTAGTTTGTCTGATCGTATTAAATGTGTGAAATTGTATTAATGGATATGTTGTGATTGAACTGTTTCACAGTTAGCTTTAATCCATAAACCTAAGTGAAGATGTACCTATGTTTTTATCACTAGATTTCATGACACACACCAAGCTGTCCTGCATGAAGATGCCTGGATTTTTCAGACCCTGCACAGTGAGTGTCATTAAATAATTAACATTACATCTGTGTATTAGGTGAACAGCTCATCAAACATGCTTAAGGACTTTCTCTTGTTCAAACTGAGTTATTTCAGTAATTCCTTTCAAAAAGTGCAACTTGTAACAAGAGGCTGTGCAGAGCAGAATGTTAAGGTTTGTCACCAAGGTCTCTGCAGCTCCTCCAGGATCTGCTGGTGCACCAGAAGAACCTACTCCAGCCAGTCCTCCTACAGCAAGCCAGGAGGAGTCCATGGACAGCTCACCCTCTCCCCAGTAAAAGACGCCTCCCCGCTCCCTCCCTCCAGGTACAGTAATGAAATGTTATTTTTTATTTTTCTGAGTTGTGTCATGTTACACACAGTAACTTCATCTGTTAATCAATTTGTATCTGCTCATGTTCACAGCCTGCTGCTCCTCCTCCACCAGCTCCACCATCCCATCACTGACCTGCCCACCTTCACATACCACCACAGCATCGTCAGAAAGGTACAGCAAAGACATGTCAATGTTTTTTCCTTTATTTTTTGTTTTATGCTACATCTACTGTAATATCACCTCTCTCT
>JBBPBX010048730.1:0-25637 GCA_038048925.1 Garcialebias charrua
TGCTGAACAGGTATTGATTTTTATTAGACTGTGATTAACAAACTGCTACTTGATTTTTCATGGTGTTGCTGACATTTCTTAATTGTCCTCCATCATTCTGGAGATGTTGACCTAGTGACGGCAGGAAGGAACAAAAAGACGTTGAACTTTAGACCTGTTGTAGCTGCACAATGTGTGACTCACATCCATAGGCGTAATTTACACGGGGGTTAGGGGGGTTTTGACCCCCCCAATAATTTGATCCGGTCATTTAACCCCCCCAATAAAATGAAATCATTTCGTCATTATACATATCTTACATCAATAATTGATTTTCTTTATTCATTCAAATTTTTTAGTAAAATTGCTGCATGTTTTTAACAAACTCCCTGAGGACTGACCCCCTCCCATGCAAATAATTTGGTATCACCCATCTCACCGGCTACAGGAAGTCACGTGAGTCACGGAGCTGCTCATGAAGTTGCCCAGAAGTTTCTACATGCATGTGTTCGAAAAAGGCCTCCTTTGGTCGGACTGACTCTGTCGCTGCCCGCCCCTTGCTATGGATGTAGCTGCTATTAGCTGTGAGGTTCGCTGTTTTTGTTTGCAAGATACCACTCATAAACCACACCGCGGATTTTTAAATCAAGCTGATTTCACATTTGGTTCAGCTCAGGAGCCCATCTGCTGTAGTGAGGTAAGAAATATATTTTTTAAGCGTTTATTTAACTAAATTTAAAGAAACAAAGCTCCGGTTTGACCCGCCTGGCGCCTGCATAAAATTCAGCGAACTTTTTTTTTTTTAAATCCAGCTGATTTGAACATTTCGTCAAACTCAGGAGTACGTCTACTATCACCCATAAGTCAGCGAAGAAATACTGTATATTTTTAAGCGTTTATTTAGCTAAATTTAAAGAAAGAAAGCGTCCGGTTTGACCCGCCTGGCGCCTGCATAAAAATCAGCGAACTTTTTTTTTTAAATCCAGCCGATTTGAACATTTAGTTAAACTCAAGAACACGTCTTCTATAAAGTCAGCTTAGTAATATATTTTTTCTCGCAAAGAAATAATTGTTTTTACCGTGTTTCTTTGTGAAGTTCTTCGTACTAGCTGGGTCCTGTCGCCGCCATCTTGATCAGGACAAAGCTGACGCGTCGCGTGGAGATGACGCGTATACAGCAAGAGAAATTGAATATGATGTCCCATTAAGTAAAGCAGAAATAAAAATAATTGTTAAAGATAAAATAAATGATATGTGGCAGGAGAGGTGGGATTTAGAGGAAAGAGGAAGACATTTACATAACATACAGAAGGAGGTACTCCTAAGTGACGATAGTAGTTTAATGTCTAGGAGAGAGGAAGTATGGATTAAGTTGAGGATTAATAATAATAATAATAATAATAAATTCAATTTATACCGCACTTTTCATTAATAAAAATCTCAAAGTGCTTGGGCACACTACATTAAATAGTGGTCTAAAGATAATAGGAAAACATCCATCAGGTGACTGCTCTAATTGTGGGGTACTGGAAGGAGTGGAACATGTGTTGATTTATTGTAAGAAATATAATAAAGAGAGGAAGGCACTGGAAAGGGTAATGGGGAGTTCGGTGACAATGGTTACTTTATTGAAGAAAAATCAGTCACAGGTTATAACTAAAGCATTTGTTAAATATTTGAAAGTTACAAAATTAGCTGAAAGGATTTAATTTTATTTTAATTAATTAATTAATTAATTTATTTATTTATTTTTTGTTGAAAGTAGACTCTTGAATTACATCTCCGTCCAGTTGATGGCGGTAATGCACTGAGTTTGTAAACTGCCAGTAAACACCATCGAAGAAGAAGAAGAAGAGATGACGCGTATTAAACACTGAAGCGTATAGTGTACAATTTTTTCGTGTTTATTGTTAATCACAACCCCCCCAATGTTAGACCTAAAGTTACGCCCCTGCTCACATCAGTAAAATCCTGATAAATGTGAGAAGTTAAACACTAACAGGACCTTTGTTGGCTTCCCCGAGAGAAACTGATGGCAGCAGATAACTCATCGTTTCAGTACTGTATGGAAAACTGAAGTAAGAAGAAGCACCGCTTTGATAAACACACGCGGTCGCTTAGAAGCAGCTGGGCGAGGCAGCATTACTCACTAAGAGAACATTTACAGGTGTTACAAAGATTTTATCAGAAGGTAAGGTCTCCCCACCAAAACAAACAAAATATGACTTTTTTTTATTATACACCCTCGAAATACGGATGTATGGGATAGTCCTGTAGTCCTGTCAGTAAACATTGTCTTCTTCATAACGTCTGATCTGCTCAAGATAATTTAATGAAACCTCATACAAATATGCATCATCACTAGATGAAGTGTTGCTTATCTTTTCATCATACCAGCTTCAAAGTCAAGGTCACAAATCAAGGTCAACGATTATATAAGGTCTTTACTTGTCCAGGCCACTGCTATAGTAGTTTGTCAACGGGTGTATAATGTGCGAATGCAGTTTTGTTTATGACTGTAATATGAGTTGGCTTTGGCCTCAGAAAATGTACAGTGCTAAGAAGGAGAAAGTCTGGCCTTTGTCAGTCCTAAGTTTTTACTGATGTGGACATAATTAAACATGATTTACTGAGTTCTAAAATAATTTAAATTTCCCCTACATTTCTGGGGACATCCCAGTAAGTTCACCCTGAGATCAGACACACCCATGAAAAGGGGAAAGGTGAAACAAACAGACACAGTGTCACTACTGTCACGTCCAGTGTTGTTGTATTTCAAAAACAGTTTTCAGTATAACATTCATCCATCCATCCATCCATTGTCTTCCGCTTATCCGGGGTTGAGTCGCGGGGGTAGCAGCCTAAGTAAGGAGGCCCAGACTTCCCTCTCCCCAGCCACTTGGAGCAGCTCCTCCAGGGGAATCCCAAGGCGTTCCCAGGCCAGCCGAGAAACATAGTCCCTCCAGCGTCCTGGGTCTTCCTCTGGGTCTCCTCCCGGTGGGACATGCCCGGAACACCTCACCAGGGAGGCGTCCAGGAGGCATCCTAACCAGATGCCCGAGCCACCTCAACTGGCTCCTCTCGATGTGGAGAAGCAGCGGCTCTACTCCGAGTCCCTCCCGGATGACTGAGCTTCTCACCCTATCTCTAAGGGAGAGTCCAGACACCCTGCGGAGAAAACTCATTTCAGCCGCTTGTATCCGAGATCTCGTTCTTTCGGTCACAACCCAAAGCTCATGACCATAGATGAGGGTGGGAACGTAGATCGATCGGTAAACTGAGAGCTTTGCCTTTTGACTCAGCTCTCTCTTCACCACGACAGACCGGTACAGCGCCGGTATTACGGTGTTACAGTATAACATTGTCACATAAAATTTTTTAATTCAGTTACAAAAATTGAACCACACAACATTAATTGCTCAACATGTCTTTGTGCCAACACAAACCAAGACTATGAGGGGCCGTGTAGGACTTAAACTATTTTCCTCCCCTCATACAAGACTGCATGAGCAGCAGACTACACAACTACAGCATCGTATATAAACCTTACATGTAACATTATGAAAACATAAATCAATCATCCATACATCATACATATCCAACTAACAGATATTAACATTATTTCAGTCGTATAAAATATAAAATTTTAACCACAAAATATCTTCCCTGAGTCCTGAACATTGCACACAAACATTGCGAGTTTACCTGCATGGCATCTGTGCAATGGGACACAGATCAAAGCCACAGTTACTCAAGCTGTTAATGTTACTGCAGACATTTCCAACTTGTTTTCTAAACTCAGTGACCATGAATCTAGTTATAAAACTGGTAATAGTCAGATTTTACCTGAAAAGGGGAAAGGTGAAACAAACACAGACACAGTGTCACTTCTGTCACGTCCAGTGTTGTTAATGGGCAAGCAGGAGCATCACATTTCACATGTGTTAGTTTAGACATAACTAGTCGAAACACGATCAGTAAATAAAACTCTCAAAACATAAACTTTGGAATTGTATCACTCTCTAAAGTCTATAAACAATCATATTCAGAAAAGTAACATTAAAGAAAATACAGTATATTTAAGATGTTTCCGCTACTGCATCATTCTGTAACCTTTGAACTGCAAGACCAGAAAAATTGGTCATGGATATTTAGATCAGCAATCACAATGCATCTTATTCCCATGAATTTTTCTTCAACTGAGGAATAGATTATGGTGTGTTTGTTCCCTTTACATTTCCCAAATACTACCATGATTAGCCTGATGACCTATGACTGCATTGCCAGGTCTGAGACCAACCATGTCAAATATGTGGTATTGGTAGTGGGTCTGATTAGCAAAAACAAGGTTCAGGCATATGGGAAGAGGTGGCACACCTTGTTAATTGTTCATTATTGACTTCTGAAAAACAAAACCACATCACACATAAAACATAAACAACACAGAGGCGGAGGTGATGGAGAGCACCAGGTTCCTGGGGGATGCACATAACCAATCAGCTGTCTTGGTCAAGAAACTCTGGGTCCCTAGTGAAGGAAGACCAGGAGCGTCTGCACTTCCTCCTATAGGCTGAGGAGATCACACCTCTGACCCCATGTCCTTACCACATTCTAAGTCAAGAGGAAGCATTTAGAGCATCATGACCAGCTGCATCTCTGTTTGGGGAGGAAGATGCCCAGCGGCAGACTGGAAGGATTTGAGGAGGGTGGAGAGAACGACTGAGAAGATCATTAAGACACCACTCTCATCCATCCAGGACATTGATCTCAGACGCTGTCTGAACAGAGCAAAGAAAATTAAAAGAAACATCTCATACCACAATATGGATAGTTTACAATCCCAATCCCTAATTGCTCCCAGGGCGCTTACATAGCTGCCCACTGCTCCACCTGGGTGGATCCCAGGTGTGATGGGTTAAATGCAGAGAAACAATTTCGCCATTGTATGGAAACACACAGTGATGACATCACATAGCACTTTACCTTACTTTACTCTGTTGACCTCTGGCAGGAGGTACCACAGCTTGAAGACCAGAACCATCAGGTTCTGCAACTGTTTCATCCCACGCGCTATTAGACTACTGAACTCAGGTCACTAATGAAGTGGCCACAGTAGCATACACACATACACAGCCACAGACATATATTTATGAGGTACCGTATGTCTGTTTCATTTGTTTAACATAACCTCAGTAAAAAAAAAAATTACTCAAAATTACATATATGGGAATTCACTCAGCTGTGTGTATTGTGTATATATGTATATATGCATATAACTGTATACTGTATATATAGGTACATGCATGTATAAATGTATCGTATAGTTAATTTATGCAGGAATAATTTTGACCATGTGCCTTTTATTAATGAAACAAAATGACATAAGTGAAAGATAGCAAATCAAAGATGCAAGCTCAGTCAGAAATAAAGTAGTAGCTTATAGTGAAAGGAAGAAACAGGAGCAATACTAGAATCTGCCCTTTAGGAGTGCTTAACCCCCCAGTGCTGACAATGGCTTGAACAACGCAGTGCCCATTGGCATCAGAAGCATTTGTAAAGTTGGGGGAGCACACGGTGTCGGTGGGTCCTCCCCCAGAACAAAGTAGATGCCATTTTCTGCATTCTGCTGTATTTAACGTTTTTAAACATCCATGTTTACCCACATAAGTAAACACTTGAGTCAATAACTATATTAGAGAGCTTGGCACAACAAGAAGTAGCACTAACCTAGTAACATGCAGTGCATACAGATGTGCAAGCTGTGCTACAGGCATAGCACTCTGCTTTACATTACACAAACTAATAAGGGCTTTGCACAAAATCAGTTTATTGTTAACTGCTCATAACAAACAAAGACTAAACTTATTCAACCAAAAGTTGCAACATATATCTACATATAAAACACAAAAAATAAAGTACAACTAGCTTTAAGCATTAACCTTTATTTACCCACTAAAAATACAATGACAAAAAATTGTGACAAAAATGGAGGATTCACTTGCAGTTACCTTCGTACAGATGAACATGTGGTACTTCCTGTTTATCACTGATGTATTCAGCTGCTCATGAGGTCATCCACCGGCCTTTATCATCTTTTACATTTTTCCAGACTCTGTTTAGGTTTTGGAAATGGAATAAACTGTATTCCACTCTCCAAACACTCAGGGTAACATGCGTCTGAATTACATGTTCTCCACTGACAATGTTTAACCAGTTTTCTGCTGATTTTTCACAAAATTCATCTGACTGCAAAGTGTTCATAATGCAAAAACCCCAACAAGAAGAAAAAGAGGGTGCAGCTCCTGCAGGTAGAGGGCGTTTCACTTCCGGGACTGATTGAGATAGCTGATTGGTCAGTTGCTGACAAGCCTGCTGTTGAGGATCCAACTTGTGCCAAAAAAAATCATAGATTTTACTGGACCGTTTAAGACTTTCATCGTTCATGCCATTTATATTCCAAACTTATTCAATATTTTGGTGAATCGGAGGTTTGAGAACTGAGTTTAAAAAAAAATCCTAAAAATCGTTCTTTATTTTTCAGGGGTGCTGAGTTAAAATACTGTATAGGGGGGTTTGAGCACCTCCAAAAAGCGGCTAAAATTGCCATTGGGAAGAAGTTTGTATGTGTATGTCATTTGCTTTCAAAACCTTTGTGCACAAGCCAAATTACAAAGGTTACAGAGATTAAAATGGAGTTACTCCTTGCAATGTGATGCACTGAGTTTGGTTAAACACTTCCGTCTATCCTTCAGACGGCTGTCCGGAACGATATTTTGCTGCACTTATCTGTACAATGATAATAAAGTTGATTCTGATTCTGAAAAAACTGACAACAAAAAAGGAGAACGTCAAAAACAAATACTAGTACTTATAAGAAACATCCATCAGTTCCTGCAGCATAAAAACAGTCAAATACAGTAACTACAAATCAACCACTCTGAACAATTTTAACCAGTTTTAGTAGCAATTTTATTAAGATGTTGTGATACTGAACTCTTTGTGAGGCCCAAAAGCATTTTGAAAAAAAAAAAAAAAAAGCGTGTGCTCAACATACAGTTTCAAAATATGCATTTTAAGCAGAAAAATGAAGCCCTTCACTCAAACTCTCAGCAGATTTGTCTTCAGAAACGTCTCCTCACCTTCTCATTCTTTCTGTAAATGTAAACAAACAACAATCAGATGTGAAGAAAAGGAAGAGGAGTCCAGATCGTTTGTTGTTACCCAACTCTCCTGACCTCTGATTCATTGCCGGTTCCACAAAGACATCCAACGAAGCCATTGATGATCTGACTGATGCAGAGCAGCGCCTGCAGGATGCTGGCCATCATCAGAGTGATGAACAGGCCCATGTTGAACTGGACCACCTTCTTTGGCTCTATGCACTGAGTCCACAAGTGGGAATTACCAGTAGACATGTAGCTGAAGTTGCTGTGTAAAAAACAAACAAACAGCTATAAGAAGATCTATTTAAAGTCAAACAGAGGCATCACAGAGCTGCTTTAACTCATCACCTCTCTTTTAACGGTGTTTCCCAGAGCCCATCCTCAGTTTTACACAGAGGCCCGTTGGAAAGTCCGAGCAGCGCCACAATGAAGCTGTATGTGGCGCCGGCAACACCTGCAGCTGCAAATACGATGGAGACGAACATCTGCCAAACAAAAATGAGAACGACAAAACATTTTACTGCACATTTTCAAACCACGCTCAGAACATGGGCTGTGAATGACTCTCAGCTACTACAATTTCAATTCAGTTTATTTATAAAGCACCAAGTCACAACAGAAGTCGTCTCCGGACACTGAACAGAAACATTCATACATGTAAAAGTACAAAGTAAGTTAATAACATTAATTATCTGATATAATTACTGTGCTAAATACAGGTAGTAGCTAAATGTCTGTAAAAGTGATAGTAGCTGTTTCTCTGTTTTCTAAGGTGAGCTAGTTGTGGCAGCCATCTTGGATTAGGTTGGCTCCAGTCATTTTTTCCCGAAAGTCTCATTGAACTCTGTCCTGCTGTTTATGGAAAATTTTGCTAACAGACAGTTAAGGTAGATTCAGATTCATGGCAAAGATCTCGTGCAATTCGTTAGCACTCAGAATACGTGTTGAGGATCACTCAGCTACATCTAATTTTAGATGAATATCTGTAAAATTGAGTTGTACCCACACACAAACCCATGCTACATCATCCACCATTCTCCTTTAGGCAGCGAGCGATAATCAAGACAATTTAAACAATATTTCACTTTTGCATTGTCTAATTTACAGTGGAATGTAAAAGTGTGAATATTCTGCAAATTAAAGTGTTAAAATATTCTAACTTGGAAGATGTTCATTGAAATAAACAGCAGAAAAAGAGAAAATTGTGTTTGTTAAATTTTAATTTTTGTAGCACTAATTCTTGGTAATAAATGTTCTATTGTTAGAACGCCTGTTTATTTCTGCTAATTTGTGAGAAAAATCTGTCGACTGAGCAGCAGAGTTGAGTTTGTGGTTTGCACCCATGAAAAACGTTAACAAATTTATCTGACACTAATATGTATTCCTATGCAGATACAGGTGCACAAATTTTTCTGCTACTGACTCTTATCTGTGTTGTTTTGTTGACTGAAGCCTTAAAAACAAGTCATATTGGCAAGTTAACAATGCATTCATTTAACATATGGTCAGTAGCATGTGGATAACCCATACACAGCCACAAAAGCTTGGCTCCTCCCACTGCTGCTCACCAGCTTGGTCACACTGCTGTGGGGTGGCATCTCAATGTTTAACCAGTCTTATCTTAAGTCAGCCAGAGTGGTTGTGTTGGTCACTCTGGAACAAACAGCAAGTGTTCAATAGGCAGCCCATTCCATTCTCTCTTCAACAGAATTCATAATCTCTAATGAGTCCCCACCTTGTAGGGGTAAGCATGGTCATACTGGCTAATTGAAGGATAACGTTTGGCTTCAGACTGAATACACACAGGTAATCTAAAAAAAATTGAATATCGTGAAAAAGTACATTTGTTATGTAGATTCGTTACACATAGAGTGAAATATTTCAAGCCTTTGTTTATTTGTTGTCTAACCTGTTTAAATAAAGGTTGAATGAATTTTGAGGATTATGGCTTATAATTAAAAAAACTAATTCAGTGTCTCAGAGAGTTAGAATATTGTGAAGAGGTTCAATCCCTAACCAGGATAATCACCGTGAAAAAAAAAATCCCTGTATTGCCACTTGGTTGTTGATATGTGCTGCTGATTATCCATGCTGCTGATCTCATGCTGTTGTGTTCATTCGTACTCATCTGCTCCTGCAGATTCATGTTCATGCTGCTGTTCGGCATATTGTTTTTGTACTATTAGTGCTTATAGTGTATTCTTAGATCTTATTACGGTACTGTTTTTCTTTACAATTTACAGTATACTTTTGTTGGATGTAACGGGGACCCTGTGTACACAATTTTGTTCCACCACATGTACCACATGTGGTGTTCATGACAAGTAAAGAAACTCTGACATGGACTTTGTTTGTAAACTCCTGGTGTCTCACCCTGATCAGCTGATACTCCTAGACATGAGATACAAATGTCTCAGTCCTCAAGTCCAGACACTCCTGAACCAGAGACAACATCAGAAGTGTCTTACCTGCTGAGGAAACAAAAGGAACTGGGCCAAGTGGTCTCAGTGGTTTTCAGATGAAAGTAAATTTTCATGTCATTAAGAAATCAAGGTCCCAGAGTCTGGAGGAAGAGTGGAGGTCCAGAATCCACATTGTTGACGTCCAGAAAAAAGTTTCCACAGTCATTGATGGTTTGGGTCCATGTCCTGGTGTTGGTTCGCTGTGTTTTCTGAAGTCCACAGTCCACGCAGCATCTAGGACATTTTAGAGACTTCATGCTTCCTTCTGCTGACAAGCTTCATGGAGATGCTGGCTTCATTTTCCAGCAGGACATACTGTAGGTCCTGCCCACACTGACAAAGGTACCAAAAGCTGGCTGTGGAATATTTTCAGAGACATTGAGTTTTAGTTTTTCAATATTCCAGTCTACGCAGATGACTGCTTGTCCTGAGCCTGGTTCTACTGGAGGTTTCTTCCTTTTAAAAGGGAGTTTTTCCTTTTCACTGTTGCTTTTGTGCTTGCTCAGGATGGGAGACTGCAACAAAGTGACGATTTAACAAGTCTGCTGGCTTCCTTAGATAGAGTACTTTACTAATTGGCTTTTTTATGTGAATGTTTCTGTAAAGTGCCCTGAGACTACTTTGTTGTGAATTGGCACTACCGTATATAAATAAAGTGAACTGAATTAAAAAAGTTTAACATTTATATGGACGACCTGTCAAAAGAATTGAACCTCTGTAAAACTGGATGTGTGATCGGTGATACCCTGGTTAATCACTTTATGTATGCTGATGACCTGGCTGTCCTCTCGCCCAGCAGTGCTGGTTTTCAACAGTTACTGAATATCTGCTCTGATTATGGGCTGAGATTTGATGTGCAGTACAATGCTAAGAAAACGGTTGTGCTAATATGTAGGACTAAAGCAGACAAACAACTCTGTTTCCCTGATTTCTTTTTGTCAGGACAAAAGTTAAATGTTTGCTCAAAAACTAAATATCTGGGTCACTACATCACTGACCAGCTATGTGATGATGATGACATTTATCGACAGTGTCGCATGTTGTACGCCCAGGCAAACATTCTGAGGAGGAAGTTTCACATGTGCACTAATGAGGTAAAAATACATTTGTTTAAATCTTACTGTACATCCTTGTATGCAGCTCCTCTGTGGTGTAAATTTAAAAAAGCTAGCATGCAGAAGCTTAAAGCTCCGCTGACATCATCTTTTAACTTTCCATAAAATGGCACAACATATATATATATTAAGATTGACCTCTGATCGTTTTTGCTAAAACAATGTTAAATTAATTAAAATTCCTCTCAAAAACAGTTTAAAATTAGCGCCTTTTTTTTTACATGATAAATACGGTTTTTCCCGTCGCGCGATTATGACGTCACACACAGAATCGCCTCAACTGCGCACATTGTTTACAATGGAGAAGATACAAACGCGATCCGTCCAATTTAGCCATTTAAAACTTTATATTTTAGCGGTTTGTCTTCAGAGAAGCCAAAGTTATTTCCAGTAAACAGCAGGTTATAATTTTTTTTCAGCTCCTGCTGGTTTTTGGAGACTTTTCACTTCAGGAAGTGAGAAGCTCTGTGATGACTAAAGGGCGAGATACACTCGAGCGTCCTCACGGTACGCCTATACGCAGCGTACGTACGTCAAGGCAAAAGCGTAGCCCCGCGTAGCCCCTCAGGGCATGTACGCGCAAAGCTTTTTTTTACGTCCGCGTGCGCGGTACGCGGTGTCTGACCATAAACTTCCCCGGCGCCGGACTGTTTTGTATGTTACACAAATGAAATAAATTCCCCTTCTTTATCGCTGATCGGGCCTTTTCTTTTGTTTTTTTGCCTAAAGTCAAGTAATCGCTTCTTCCTCCGTTCACTCGATGAATGAAATGAATGAATTCAGGTCCTACCTGGGTGCGCGATGTTTTAAATATCCCTGGTGGGCTGTGTGCTGCAGGAAAAGCACTCCCTGTTATTATTTTTATTTCTGAGAGAACTTTTTATAACATATATAGTAGAAACACCGCATGAGAACACCGCCGCGGTCTTCAAGCGAGCTACATGAGCTGAGTGAAAGCTGCCTGTCAATCATTTCAGTAGGCGTGTCAGCAAGTGACCAATCAGCAAGCTCAGTTGAGTCCCCTCCGTGTGCAGCTGCTCATATTACAACAAGGAGAACGCGAGCGTTTGAAAGCTGATAGTTTCTGAAGTATAGAAGCGAAAACATACGCACAACATACGTGCGTACCGTATTCTCCGGCGTATAAGTCGCACCTTTTTGCCTACATTTCTAAGCCCTGCGACTTATAGGCCGGTGCGACTTATACGTCGATTTTTCCAATATTTTGGTCATAATTTGACTTTGGTCAAAAACTCCAAAAATGGTGCAGTACCAGTTTCGGCCGCTATGGGCGCTAAGAAACCCTTTACAGTACCTACACTGTTGACATCTGCCTGGTCCAAAAATGGTGCAGTGACACAGAAGATGAAGACTTCAATGGTTTTGAATAAATAAATAAAAACCATAAAATAAATACAGTATCTGTTTCTGTCATCATTTTAAACTGAGACACGTTTTTTACTGTAATGTCAGCTAATAAAAATATATTTTTATGTGTTTATCTTTAAAGATAAATGATGAAAGACACAAAATATACAAAAATTATGTTCATTTATTAATGAAAAGTTCAACTAAGACACATCAAACAAAATACTGTAGTTTTTATGTGATAATCTTGTCAAAAGTCCTTCCAAACAATTTGGCAGCCAGTCCATTTTGGGCAAAACACCAGTTCACGTGAGGTGCGACCTATAGGCCGGTGCGACTTATAGGCCGATGCGACTTATACGTTGATTTTTCCATTTAATTGGGCATAATTAGGTTGGTGCGACTTATACTCCGGTGCGACTTATACGCCGACAAATACGGTATACGCGTGCATACGGAGGACGCTTCAGTGTATCTCGGGCTTTACAACATCTGATAGTTGAGAGGCAGAAGGAATTCTACAACATGTAAATCGTTTCCACAGCACTGAAATGGTAATATATTAGTTAATGTTTCTAATAATTATTCAACATTAATTTATAGTTTAAAAAATTAGTCCCTTTTAAAATATCTGTTAAATATTTTATTTTTTTATTTTATTTTGTTTGTGTTTTCAGGTTTCCAGGTCTCCAGTCCATCACCTGAGGCTCTTCCTGAACCACTAGTACAACCCAGACTTTCACATCACAGCAGGTAAGATTGCATCAACAAAAAGAATAGTACTCAACAATATTCTTTGATGTAAATCTGTTGATTTTCTGTGGTTCTGATGAGGGAAGTGACAAAGTGGATGCAGCATTCAGCCCATAATGGACCCAGATGTCCTCTGCGTCCAGACCTACAACACCTGGACATCCAGGAGCGTGGACGAGGAGGTGGTGGAGTCTGAAGAAGTGTACAAGCAGCAGGATGAGGAGAAACTAGACAGATGTCCTCTGCGTCCAGACCTACAACACCTGGACATCCAGGAGGGTGGACGAGGAGGTGGTGGAGTCTGAAGAAGTGTACAAGCAGCAGGATGAGGAGAAACTAGACAGATGTCCTCTGCGTCCAGACCTACAACACCTGGACATCCAGGAGGGTGGACGAGGAGGTGGTGGAGTCTGAAGAAGTGTACAAGCAGCAGGATGAGGAGAAACTAGTTCTTAATGACACAGCTAGCTGCTCAGTAAAATTGAATTTCTAGTAAAATTCTGATTTTGCAGATTTACAGCTGTAAAGTGTCATTTTTACAGAGCTGATGAAGTCAAACACCACTTGCTGATATTTTTTAAACTCAATTTTTTTTGATAATCTGTTCATATTAATGTTTCCCCAGAGGTTTTCATATATTTGATAATATGGGATGGTTTTATTTTAATAAAATGTTTTTTTTAACATTCACCAATTTTGTTTTTACTAAAGTACGAGCTGTGAGTTGTAGATGAACGAATGAAATTAAAACAGATACACAAATATTCTCACAAAGAATAACTCAACACTAACAGATAATATAGTGTACTACTGTAACTTTATTTACACATAACTACAGAAACACTTGGTTCATTGTTATCTTTTTTTTCAAACAATATGTTCATTTGAACTGTCAGAAAAAATATTAAATTCATATTTTCATTGATTCATTTTCATCTCAATGCTCTGGCCAGTTGTAGTATTTCTGCATATTTTGATGTCTTGATGCACAAACGTAGCTTTCTGCAGCATCAGTCCTGATGTTCTACAGATCATGAAGACGTCTCCATCTGTTCTTTAACAATATCAAGGTTTGTTCTCCTCCACCTGGGTCCACTCTTCAGGTGAAGATATTTCTGTGAATTGATGATAAAACACACAGACACACACAGTATATATTATATGCAGTATACTGTATATTAAGACAATGGGTCAAACTAATGTCATGTATTTCCATCATTTTAATGATACACCACTATAACACCAAGTGATGTCCAAATTAAATAGAAAAATAAATATGAAATATTTTCAACATGTTGACTGGATTAAATAACAAAGCTGACAAATTGAAGCAACATGATCAGCAGGAGCCTGTGCAAATTGTTTTGTACACAAACTAATAACTAATAATGTTGAATAATTATTAGAAACATTAACTAATATATTACCATTTCAGTGCTGTGGAAACGATTTACATGTTGTAGAATTCCTTCTGCCTCTCAACTTGCAGCTGGTGTAAGTGATCACACACCTGCTCACTTCCTGAAGTGAAAAGTCTCCAAAAACCAGCAGGAGCTGAAAAAAAATTATAACCTGCTGTTTACTGGAAATAACTTTGGCTTCTCTGAAGACAAACCGCTAAAATATAAAGTTTTAAATGGCTAAATTGGACGGATCGCGTTTGTATCTTCTCCATTGTAAACAATGTGCGCAGTTGAGGCGATTCTGTGTGTGACGTCATAATCGCGCGACGGGGAAAAACCGTATTTATCATGTAAAAAAAAAGGCGCTAATTTTAAACTGTTTTTGAGAGGAATTTTAATTAATTTAACATTGTTTTAGCAAAAACGATCAGAGGTCAATCTTGATATATATATATATATATGTTGTGCCATTTTATGGAAAGTTAAAATATGATGTCAGTGGAGCTTTAAGACTTATAAATAAATAAATAAAAATAGTGTCTCAAAACATTAGAACATTCCAGACAGCTTCTGGTATGTGTCAGTGTGGGCAGGAGCTGAGCCCTGTTGGAAAATGAAACCAGCATCTCCATGAAGCTTGTCAGCAGAAGGAAGCATGAAGTCTCTAATGTTCTGGAAGATGCTGCGTTGACTGTGGACTTCAGAAAACACAGTGGACCAACACCAGCAGAGGGCATGGACCCAAACCACCACTGACTGTGGAAACTTCACTCTGGACTTGAAGCAAAGTGGATTCTGGGCCTCCAGACTCTGAGACCTCCATTTCCAAATGACATGAACATTCACTTTCATCTGAAAGAGGACATTGGACCACTGAGTCCAGTTCTTTGTCTCCTCAGCAGGTAAGACACTTCTGATGTCATCTCTGGTTCAGGAGTGGCTGAACTTGAGGAATGAAGAAACATTTGTAGCTCATGTCCTGGAGTTAATCAGCTGATCAGGATGTGCCACCAGAAGTTTACAATATGGAACCTCTTCACAATATTCTAATTTTCCGAGACACTGAGTTTTAGTTTTTCATTATCTGTAAGCCATAATCATCCAAATTACAAGAAATAAAAGTTTGAAATATTTCACTCTATGTGTATTGAATCTATGTAATATTCTGACATGACTGACAAAAAAACTGAACTTTTTCATGATATGCTAAATTTTTTAGATGCACCTGAAGTGTCTGTAAAACTGACTGTTATAGCTATTTTTGTGTTTTATACAATCAGTTAGCTGTAGTACCCATATTGATTGGAGTTGACTCAGAATCATATGTACAGTAGATGTACATCTGATGATTATTTTCTGTCTGTATTTGCCCAAAGGTTCACAAGGTATTTGCTAATACTGACAGAAAAATTAATACACACACATACACAGAGGCTCTTTGTCACTTATTGATTACAAATGGTTATATTTGTGCTTCCAGACAGACTGAGAGAAGAACTTACGGATGGAGAATCTAAAATAAATTCTTCCACTGTTGCTGGTTCCAAAGATAGTCTGAGGCCCAGGATGTCAATCATGTACTTGTGTGCTGAGGTAAGCAGCTTCTTCCTCTCTTCTCTTGCCATCTTATAGTTGGCCTGAAGGAGACAAGGTATGTAAAAAATGTTATTTGTTTAAAATAACATGAACTGAAGAAACCTCCTTCTACAGGTGTGAAGTGGAGAGCATCCTGTGCTCCAGCATCAGCGTGTGGCATGGAGGCTGCACAGCTGCAGAAAGAAAAGCTTTGCAGAGAGTGGTGAAGGCTGCACAGAAGTCTGTTGGAGTTAGCCTCCCCACCATCACAGACAACTACACCCCACTCACCCAGCACACACACTTTTTGCCCCACTCCCCTCAGGCAGGAGGTTGAAGAGCATTAAGTGTAGAACCACTAGACTAAGGAACAGCTTCTACCCTGATGCTGTTAGACTCATGAATCCCTAACCAGGAAAATCACTGTAATGCCACTTTAATTGGTGATATGTGATTTTAACTGTGCTGCTGATGATCCATGTTGCTGATTTCTTGCCTTTAAGTTGCTTCATAGCCATCTGCTTAACAGATTCATGTTAAGGCTGCTGTTTAATATGCCATATTACTGTACAGTATATTACATTAATATAGTTTAGCAATTTTTTTTAATTTGTTTCCTTTGTTTGTTTTTTCCAAGCTTTCCTTAATGGTAACTAAACATAAATGAGCAAACTTACATGCAAAGAAAATTTAAAAAGATGACGAGTGGTGTACATTTAACATATAAATATCTCAAATTACAATACAACTAGTACAGAGTCACACATATTCTGGATAATTTACCACTGTGAATTTTTTTTCTTCCATTTAACCCAGATCTTTTCAAATTTTGCAAGCTGCATTCTACCTGAAAAAGTCATTATTTCCATCTTATATAAACCATGTACGGTATAATCTGATGCTGGTCATCCAGGGATGGAATGCCACTATGACTTTAACTGTGCTGCTGATTATCCATGCTGCTGATCTCTTGCCTTTAAGCTGCTGTATTCATACCCATCTGCTCACAATAGACTCATGTTCAGGCTGCTGTTTAATATACTGTATTATTTTACATTATTATAAGCAATCAATCAGTCAGTCAATCAAAATTTTATTTCAGACACATACAGTACATGGTCCATAGTATAGTAAACAAAAACAGGCAACAACAAAAAATAGATAACAACAACAAGACACAATAAAAATAGAATGTTCATTAAGGCACCAGTGATTCCAGAGACTAGAAAATAACCTAACCAAGCTTTGTACTGTATGGTGTTGGTCAGAGTATAAATGATGCTATTTACAGAGTCTGTTAGCCTATACATACCGTACATCTGTACATAAGGTTTCGAAGCACAGCAGCACAAGTTGGTACGCTGGCATTTACAACCATCAGACTGACACTACTCCATCGCAGCATCCTCATGCCATTATATGCCTCCTGAAGTAAGCATACTGTACTGCTTTTTCTGTAATGCCTCCACAGGTGAGCAGTATACTACAATATGCTTCAAAGAGTGCAGTTTTTACAGATACTGAGCACAAAGAGATCTTTCAAAGAAGCATATTAGCCTGTATATATTGCATACAACACTGCCTGTAAGGAGGCTCTGTCCTCACCTCCTTCTACAGGTGTGCAGTAGAGAGCATCCTGTGCTCCAGCATCAACATGTGGCATGGAGGCTGCACAGCTGCAGAAAGAAAAGCTTTACAGAGTGGTGAAGGCTGCACAGAAGATGTTGGAGTCAGCCTTCCCACTATCACAGACATCTACACCTCCAGATGCAGCAAGAGGGCCACCTGCATCATGAAGGACCCCACTCACCCAGCACACACACTTTTTGCCCCACTCCCCTCAGGAAGGAGGTTGAGGAGCATTAAGTGTAGAACCACTAGACTGAGGAACAGCTTCTACCCTGAGGCTGTTAGACTCATGAATATCTAACCAGAATAATCACTGTGAAATATCACATCATGTTGCTGCTGATCTGTTTCATGTTGCTGCTGACAAAAAAATCTGTTTCATGCTGCTGTGTTCATTCGTGTTCATCTGCTCATACAGACTCATGTTCGTGCTGCTGTTTGGAGTAATGTTTTCTATGATATTAGTGCTTAGTGTATTTTTAGTTTATGTTTTTCTTAGTTCATATCTTAGATGTTATTACTGTTTTTCTTTTACATTTTATTGTTGGATGTAACTGGGACCCTGTGTACATAATCTCGTTTCATCACATGTACCACATGTGGTGCGAATGACAATAAAGATTCTCTGACTCTCTGACTGACTGTAAATGTCCCTATCATCAGACAGGTCAGTGGTATTGTAATGTGTCAAGTATTTCACCTCGTCACTGACTTGGAAGATGCTGCCAGACAGAGGGAAGTCAGGGAAAGATAATTTAGTGTGCTCTTTGCTCCTGACAATCATGATGTAACTCCTTTTTGCATTATATTTAATATCAAAATCTATATACCGGTAGTTATAATATACCGGGTATATAGAAAATTATTATAGTTTAGAAAATATCTTAGATCCTTGTATACAGTTTCTTTTTTTTATACTTTATATTTTTTTTTTGCTATTTTGGGGTGTAACTTTGTGCACACAGTTTTGTTCCACCTCATGTACCACATGCTATGCGAATGACAATAAAGAACCTTGAACTGTAAATCAACAAACCAACATATAAGAGTTATAAATTAACTTACATGTAATTCATGCTTGTTTGCTTTGGTATTTCGTGTGTCCATCATAAAGATGTTAGCAGGTAGGATCCTCCTGTGCTGCCAGAACTCAGCTCTTATCCTCTCTAGAATAAATCAGAGAAAGAAAAAAAAGTTTTGACTAACGTGTTGTAACTTGAGCCTATTTGAAAACCTACTTCTCTACCAAAATGCAAATAAAGAAGAACGAGCTCATTTACAAATACTGTAGCAATAAATACTGTAGCAATAAATCATGAGATATAAAAATTAACTGCCAGGTTCAGTTTCCTGCGTTCAGCCGTTATGTTTCTAACGGCTAATTAAACCGTTACAGCCTCGTCGGTTAATTAGCATTTAACAAGCCCTGGTTGCTGAGTTAAACACGCTACTTTACACGGTCTAAAACAACGACAAAACTGTTTTTTTCCCTATTATTTTGATCCCGAATGTTAATACGAGCCGATAAAACTGGAGAAACCAGTTTTTTTTTCTTCTGGATTTTGCCTCCCTCTATTGGACGGTTAGCTTAGCACAACAGTAAAACTACGTTTAATTAATTCGCAAACATTTTTTACTCTTTCCCATCTCAAAATCAAAATTACTCTTAATTTATCTGAAAAGGTCTTCTTTTTTTTAAAAAGTCCCCTAGTTGACGACCAATAAGAAAATGAATCAAGGTTGAATTAAAAAAAAAATCCATGCTAGCTGTACAATAATATCTAAGCATGAATCGTTTTTTTTTTTCTTTTTGCCTGCTTGTTATCTTCTGAATGGAACATCTTTTTTCCAGCTTCTGTTTTCTAGAAGAAATAGTTGTTTTCTTCAGACCGCATAAATTATCTTTGGTTTCTGAAGGCGGCGGAAGAACTGACATGACTTCCGGCAAGAAATGCACGTTTCAAAATAAAATTAACAAACGCTAAAAACAAAATACCATATATTATTTATAATAATAATAATAATAATAATAATAATAATAATAATAATAATAATAATAATAATATTTACTACTCTTACCCTGTGCTATGTTTTGTAGTAGATATAAAAATAAAAATAAAATAGAATAGGCAGCTTACATTGCAATTTATGATTATTAAATAGGTGGATACATTTTGGACAATTTTAGACCAGACCAGACCAGACCAGACCAGACCAGACCAGACCAGACCAGACCGACAGACAGACAGACAGACAGACAGACAGACAGACAGACAGACAGACAGACAGACAGACAGACAGACAGACAGACAGACAGACAGACAGACAGACAGACAGACAGACAGACAGACAGACAGATAGATAGATAGATAGATAGATAGATAGATAGATAGATAGATAGATAGATAGATAGATAGATAGATAGATAGATAGATAGATAAAGCGAGAAAAATGCTGTACTTTAGATTATTTTTGTGTCCAAGTTTCTTATGTGTTGTTAAATACATGTCCATTGACCTGATTTCTAAAAATCAGCATAGGACATAAAACTCAAACTAATTGACCGCTACATCAAAGTATAAACAACTTTGTAAATACATTTTGATTGTCCAACAGTAAGCCCAATGACGTGAAATTAATAAAATTGAACATCCTGTTACAACAATGTTCTGCGGGGAAACCTTGAATCATGCCACAAATTAGGACTATTTATGTCACATTTATTACTTTAACATGGACAAGTATGGCAAGCCCTTTTAACATTAAATCGTGAAGTCTGACTATCCGTAATTACATTCTAGATATCTAAAAATGAGTTTTGACTAGTCACAATTACATTTTGACTAGTCAGAATGTAATTCAAGATATCTTAAATAGCTATTATGACTAGTCATAATTCAATTTCAGATACAGTATCTGGAATTGAAGTGCCCTGAATCCAATTTAATGTTAAAAGGGCTTGCCATAGAGCAATGGCCCTGAACCCTTTGTACTCTCCAACAACAGTGACCTGCCCTCAAGAAGACCCAGAGAACAAAAGTTTTGTCGAAATTTTAAGAATCAAATATTACGACAGAGTCTGTTAATCTGATATGACATCTGGGGCTAATCCAAAACAGAACGTTTTTTTACTAAAGAAATTTAATGTGTCAGACTTGATCAGTAAAACTTCTTACCCAATAAAAACTATTAAGTCAAAGTCAAAGTCAAAGTCAACTTTATTGTCAGAACTGCAATATGTACAGGACATACAGGATTGAAATTGCGTTTCTCTCAGTCCCTCGGTGCAACAGTAACCATCTAAACACTAAACACTAAAACATTTAATAAACATAAGCATAAAATAGTAAAAGTGTAACACTGTCCTGAGTTTTTTCATAGTAGTATAAAAGTATGAAAATTTACACCAACACTGAAACACCAAACACCCCTAAAACACCAAACACCCAATGAACATAAGCATAAAATGAAATAATAAAAGTGTAATACTGTCCTGAGTTTTTGCATAGTAGTATAAAAAGTATAAAAAGTATATCTATAAAATAAAATGAAGGTTCTAGCATTGACATTTGCAAAGAGTGGCACAGCAGCATATGAGTTAATGTACACAGTACTGTATGAGGTAATTGGTTTTACCTACAATATTGTAATTAATGTCTTGCAACCAAAAAGCTAAAATTAACGCAGTTAAACATCATCTGGGATGTGACTATAAAGACTTTTGTCGTCTTATAACAAAACCAGGGGCACTAGGTTTTTACAGGGATTTAGGACAACATAAGATAAAAACAAGTTTTACCAGTGGACATAACCCACATGGAGAGATTTGAACTATTTTGGAGTAATCATAAATAAAATGCAGTGGGTATGCATAATTATGGTGAAGTAGACAATGCAATTGTAGCTTTACAGTACTTTGCGTGAGTGCAGCTACAGTGTGCGCTCTCAGGACATGATTACCTGCAGTGTTCCATCAGTGAGGACTGAACTTGGAAAAAGGGCCTTCTCCTACTCCGCTCCTGCTTCATGGAATATCTTACAAAAAGATCTGAAGCTCTCGACCTTGACTTCTCTAAATGGTTTTCAGAATCTGTTGGAATCCTGGCAAAAACCAATGCAGATTTGTTCCTGTCTTTGATTTTATACGTCTACCTTATAATGTTTTGCTAGTTTTTTGATACTTTGTTAAAAAAAAAAAAAATCTCTCTTTTTGTTTTCTATTGTTTATTGTTTGTTTGTTTATTGTTTAAGGAAATTCTACCATTGCTGTTCATTGTTCTTTAGTTTTAGCAGGTCGCTTTCGTAAATGAGCCCATGAGGTTCAAAAGATTTACCTGACTAAATAAAGGTTGAATGAATGAATTACTGGCACCCTGTGTACACATTTTCGTACACCACATGTGATGCAAATAAGAAACTTGACCTTGACCTTATTTTCATAGTTTCAAACTCTAATGTTCTTCTACCGTTTTAAAAAAAAATCCCGCTCTGGTTGATTTTTGCATTAAACTAAATTGTTGTTGCACTTGTTGCATTTCTCCATAGGGAACTACAGTATTGTGGCCTACATTTCCCACAATCCTAAGCGACAGACGTCTTCTTCGCAGACAAGAGCGACAGCAGCAGCGTCTGAAGGAGATGAACGAGCCCAGGCTGAAGACCTGAAGTGAGTTGACAGTTATTATTTTTCTGTTTTCACCAGAGGAGATGTCTCTGTCGTCAGAACCGACCAGTCGGAGGAGAAGACCGGCTGAACACACGCAGGGTGAGCGTCTTTAGCTCCGCATTTAGCTAGTTACAATGAAAAAACGTTATCCCGCTTAGTTAGCGTTCTCCATTTTTTACTCTGCTGCGAGTTGTTAGGTGTTTACAGCAGTGGAGATTATGTAGCTAAATACTAAAATACAATCACGAGTATTTAATTAAGGTTGTTTGGGTTTGTGTGGGGGCGGTATTAACACACTCAAAAACAAAACAAAGTAGCATAAAGAAAAAAATCACTATTATTTTATTTTATTATTTTATTTACCTTTCTTTTATGATATACTGTATGTAGTATGAGTCAAAATAGTACAGTAATGGGGATGATTTTTTTATACACCAGAGCTGAATCAGATTTATTTTAATATAGGTGACTAATTTTCTTTGATAATATAAAACATGTCTTTTAAAGAGTAACTTAGATGTATTTGAATTAACTTTATACTAAACAGTACAGTGTAGGCTTAGCATCATTGAAGGAATGAATATCATCCGCTGCCTTTCATGTCACTTTAAACTAAGATCATATTGAAAAGTGATTTTCAGTCAAATATTTTGTTATTTTGAAAGGTGTATCTGAAGTAGTGTTGTAACTGCTGTTAGCTTGGATGCTCAGGTAATCCATTCATTATTACAGCTGTATTGTAAAAAAGAACGAACGAAAACACCATAATTAACCAAGTCCTTGAATTCCTCCCCTATGATGGTTTAAAACCAAATGTTGCAATTATTAACTGCTAATCTTAAGTCTATTAATTCCAAATATACCAACACTTTGTTTCCTCAGACAAAATAACACATACAACTTTTAACACTGATAAGCAACTGTCTGGGAGGAAAAACAACATTAAGAAAGTACGTAAATCTGTTGGTAATGAATCGGTCTAAAGTTAATTGAACATCCCAGATGATTTCAATCACTAACAAAATCTTTAACATCCTTCTGAAATCTGTTAAATCTTTGCATTTACCGGTACTCTTCAAACTGAGACTAAAACAGAAAAAGAACAAAAACAGACTTGTCCTAAAAGTTTGAGAACTTTGCAGAACTGATGAAAAAGAGAAGTTATTTTCATCTTGTCGTCGTTTAAAAATAAATAAATAATAATAGTTTTATTTTAATTCATTTTCATAGTGCATGACAAACAAATGCATCTTGATACACTGTAAAGAAATTACAAATAAAAAGACAAGTTTCCATCAAGGACATTGATCAACACATCAAATCATGCATATCAAGCTATCAAGAAATTAACCAGTTTTCTTTTTTTCCCTCCCACACCCTCCCCCTCCTACCCAACTTCCCCGTATGTCTCTCATTTACAAAGTATATGTCCATTTATCATGCTAAAATTTAAAAAAAGAGGAAAAATCGTTGTCGTTTTTTGACGACACTTGTTTCTGCAGTGTCTATTTGTCAAATAATATCTTTATTTATTTCCCTAAACATAAATGAATAAATAAGCAGAACGATTCCAGCTGTGGTCATACATCAGCACAAACATATTAAAAACAGAAACACGTTTTGTTCAAGAGTGCAGCGTTCTCTATAGTTTCACTACTGTTAATCCAATTAAAACCTGAAAAATATTTTCATAATACTGTACAGTACTGACAGGTGGTTGAATAAACTGTTTAAACAGTTTTCCTGATTTCATATTTACCTTTTTTCTTTTAAACCTCTCTCTCTCTCTCTCTGTGGTCAACACAAGGCAGGAAATGTAATTACAGTACACTTATTCTTGGTGTTACAGATTCTTCTTGTGAACAAGATCTTCAGGCAAGTTACAATCATGAAGAGATCCATGACTGACTGCAGGGCTCCCAACAACTTAATGCTAAACACACATTTAGTCCATCTTCATATCACACAATACACCCTTCAATAAAATACCTGTCTGCACAAGCATGTGAATATTCGGTACCAACTATTTAGATATTTTAAAAAGTACAACTGACAAGTTGACAAGTACTCATTGGCCATCTTGTTTTGTTTGTTTGTTTCAGGTGCGAGCCATCATGCCTGTGAAGACAGCTGTGAGGAGATCCAAAGCAGGAGAACCATCAGAGCAGAGAACGAGGTGGAGGCCAATAAACTGGTCAACAACTACAGGGTACGCAGTCTGATGGTGGTTCATTTCAGATGAGAGTGGGCGGAGTTCAGAAGCATGTTAAATTTTAAGTCTGGTGTGGGGCTTCAGTTTGGTTTCAGAAAATGGAAGAGCCACGTGACAGAGCGACCGTTTGAAGACCGCTCAGAAGTTGTGAAAGAGCTTTACTCCGAACTAAACATCATTAAACCACACGCGGGTCCAGGTACAGTTTATTGAGCTAGTATGAACTGTAATGATTTTTCTTTAGCGCAGCTGTTAACAAACATTGCATTCTATGGTCCAGATCAGATTTATAGACAAGGTCAAAAGTTTGGAACAGGTTGCAAGAAGCAAATTGTTTTTTATTACATTTGGTAACAACTTACAACCAAAAGAAATGGCACAGTGTGCCTATCTGCTCTAACGTATAAAAGTCACGTTTAAGGTGCACTGTAGTTATATAATAAATTTTAATCTAAACTTCCATCCATCATTATCTTTACCCGCTTCTTCCTTTTTGGATCGCGGGGGTCACTGGTGCCCACCTCCAGCAGTCACTGTGCGAGAGGCGGGGAACACCCTGGACAGGTCTCAGGCCATCCTACATAGAGACAAACGAGACAAACAACCATTCACTCTCACTCACACATAGGGACAATTTAGAGTTACCAGTTAACCTAACGTACATGTTTTTGGTCTGTGGGAGAAAACCGGAGTACCCGGAGAAAACACACACATGCACGGAGAGAACATGCAAACTCCACCCAGAAAGCCCCCCTGGCTGGGATTTGAACCGGGGTGACCTGTTCGCTGAGAGGCAGCTCTACCAACTGTGCCACACTCTATCTAAACTTGATTAACTTAATTACAGTAGTTTCATTCCCCAACAACATAAAATACAGTACCTTTGTTTTCACACAAGGATACAAGGATTTTATTTATCATATCACATGTGGTACATGAGGTGGAATGAAACCATGTACATAGGGTCCCAGTTACATCCAACAAAAATACAAATTGTAAAGAAAAACATTAGTAATATTCGAGTCATGAACTAAGAAAATACTACATTCACTAAACTAAGAATACACTAAGTACTAATGGTACAAAAACAATGTGCCAAAACAACAGCAGCACGAACATGAGTCTGTATGAGCAGATGAGGATTAATGAACACAGCAACATGAAATAAATCAGCAGCATGAGATCAGCATCATGGATATTCAGTAGCACATATCAACAACCAAGTGGCATTACAGCGATTTTCACTTTTTTCTTTCACAGTGATTTTCACAGTACATGTACTGTATATTTATATATACATATACAGTATATA
>JBBPBX010048732.1:13607-25636 GCA_038048925.1 Garcialebias charrua
GAGAGAGAGAGAGAGAGAGAGAGAGAGAGAGAGAGAGAGAGAGAGAGAGAGAGAGAAAAGGGAAAAGTAATTTGAAGATAGGTGGGGGTGAAAAGAAAAAATTTAAACGAACTTTAAAAATTAAAGACTGAATAAATATTGCTCAAGAACTCTTTAAAATAAAAAACAAAAATTTAGAAGATCTAAAGAACTGAGGAATGACCAGAGATTTTTGCTCAGGCCGTCATTAAATTCAAAATATTTGTGGTTGTTTGAAATAAAAATCGCAGTTTTTAGTTGGATTTACTGTAGAGCTTTACAAACTAAATTTAAGGTTTTTATTTTATTTAAATAAGGGCACAAGGAAGTGACTGTTGGAAAGGAAGCAGGAAAACAAGTAAAGATAATAATAAGAGGATGAGATAAGCAAAATAAGATGTGATAGTTTTACATATTTGTACAGCCATTTTGTGTATCTCTATGTAAACTTGAATCTTTTGTTGGATAATTTAGCTCTCGTAAGGATCATTCAGAGATGCACACACCTTGTTTTCATTGTTTAATCACAGGAAACGATTCAATTAACAACTTGCCACCTGTGTGTTGGGTTCATTTAATTTTCTGAACTGTACAGGTGAGTCATGCCGTTATTTTTATGTGCAGTTTTCAACACTTTGCAATTACACAATGGTGGAGAACAGCAATTAAAAACCACATATTCCAAACAGGAACGGGTCACAAATGCGACACTGTTGCAAGCCAGTCAACCACAAAGAAGGACCTAATTGTGCTGTGATTGTAACACAGCCGTTTTTGTTTCATTTTCTTTGTCTGACAGTGTTTGGTTTTACATTTTAAAGTTTCTTACGGTTATTACTCAACATGCAGCTCTTGATAAAACGTCCTGGTTTGTGCAGTGGAATGCAGTTTAATGTTTCACGTAGGCACGTCGACTTGTTCCAACCTGCCTTCATTAGCTCTAATCTCAGTCACTGAAGTATTTATTTAATCTATGCTTGCTTAAATTGAAAGAAAAACTTAAGTGAAAGCTTCATTTTAAGTCGGCCGATGTCATCTAAACGCCTCGACCTTGAGCTTTGTGTCTGCACCCTGAGGGCTTCCAACGGTGAAAATCTACTCCAACGAGGTGAGCTGGCAACGAAGCCGAGCGAAAATCAAGTCTGACGAGGAGAAAGCTCGTAAATAGACACTTTTCACAGCTGGAAGCCCTCATTACTCAGTCCCCAGTGAGCGACAAAGTGACGAGTATCACTTCACATGTCCCTCAGAGTGATGGAGATCGAAACCTGGCACGGCTGAGGAATGTTAAGTCCCAACTTGTTGACTGAAATCTCGTTAAATGACCCAGTCGACACAGAGGTGACTAACAGCCCCATAAATCCTCAGTTTTTTTTTCCCCATCATACAAACCGGATTCCAAAAAAGTTGGGACACTAAACAAATTGTGAATAAAAACTGAACGCAATGATGTGGAGATGGCAAATGTCAATATTGTATTCGTAATAGAACATAGATGACAGATCAAAAGTTCAATCTGAGTAAATGTAACATTTTAAAGGAGAAATATGTTGATTCAAAATTTCACAGTGTCAACAAATCCCAAAAAAGTTGGGACAATAGAATAGAATAGAATATATCTTTATTGGCATATTTGTACCGGGGTACAAAACATTTCAATTGGCGCATGCACCATCCTTGAGAGGGGACATGCGCACGGAAAGCCGCAGCAGAAATTAATCCGCGCCGCCAAACAATCAGATATGGGAAAAAAGGAAGGTTACAATGGGATAGCAGTGGTATTCAAAAAAGAATCTATCACATTTGTGACTGGCCGTGGCAAAACCAGGAACAAGTCTCCCCTGGGTCATTTTGAGTTATTTACAGAATCTTAAAGTGTGGGTTCTAAGCTATCCGATGATGCCAAACACATGTCGCTCAAAAAAAAAATGAAGAAGATACAACCATTTCAATGTTGGCAATCTGCAAATAAGATTAGGGAGAAAACAGGCCTCAAAGCTTTAGAAGAATGTCCCCATTCCAGAAGCATTACCTGGGGGTGTTAACAATTGCTGTTCATTTACATTAATTTGCGTTAACCCAACCCCCAGAACTGACTGTCAACACAGACTCTGCCTAGGAAGGTGTGCAGAATTTCAGCTTTGCTGGCAAATAGGGGTATGAATCTCTCAGTGTCTGGAGAATTGATTTGATTCCGATTTTTGGTATCACGATTCGATTCAAAATCAATTTTTCGATTCAGAAACAATTTTTGATTCAAAAATGATTTTTCTATTAAAATGGTCATAAATTTAGTTTCAGCTTTGTAACTGACAAGCTGAAAAGAATAAACAACAATGTAAACAAATGGAGCATTTATTTAAAACAATAATTTTAAACTTGTGGAGGAGCAGTGTGGTTTTCGTCCTGGTCGTGGAACACTTGACCAGCTCTACACCCTCAACAGGGTCCTGGAGGGTGCGTGGGAGTTTGCCCAACCAGTTTACATGTGCTTTGTAGACTTGGAAAAGGCATTCGACCGCGTCCCTCGGGGGGTTCTGTGGCGGGTACTCCGGGAGTATGGGGTACCAGGCCCATTGATATGGGCTGTTAGGTCCCTGTACGACCGGTGTCAGAGCTTGGTCCGCATTGCCGGCAGTAAGTCAGGCTCGTTTCCGGTGAGAGTTGGACTCCGCCAAGGTTGCCCTTTGTCACCGATTCTGTTTATAACTTTTATGGACAGAATTTCTAGGCGCAGCCAAGGTGTTGAGAGGATCCGTTTTGGTGGCCTTAGAATCGCTTCTCTGTTTTTTGCAGATGATGTGGTCCTATTGGCTTCATCAGCTCGTGATCTACAGCTTTCACTGGAGCGGTTTGCAGCTGAATGCGATGCGGCCGGGATGAGGATCAGTTCCTCCAAATCCGAGGCCATGGTCTTGAGCCGGAAAAGGGTAGCGTGCCCTCTCCGGGTCGGGGAGGAGGTCCTGCCCCAAGTGGAGGAGTTTAAGTATCTCGGGATCTTGTTCACGAATGAGGGAAAACTGGAGCGTGAGATCGATAGGCGGATAGGTGCAGCGTCCGCAGTGAAGCGGGCGCTGTACCGGTCTGTCGTGGTGAAGAGAGAGCTGAGTCAAAAGGCAAAGCTCTCAATTTACCGATCGATCTACGTTCCCACCCTCATCTATGGTCATGAGCTTTGGGTTATGACCGAAAGAACAAGATCTCGGATACAAGCGGCTGAAATGAGTTTTCTCCGCAGGGTGGCTGGACTCTCCCTTAGAGATAGGGTGAGAAGCTCAGTCATCCGGGAGGGACTCGGAGTAGAGCCGCTGCTTCTCCACATCGAGAGGAGCCAGTTGAGGTGGCTCGGGCATCTGGTTAGGATGCCTCCTGGACGCCTCCCTGGTGAGGTGTTCCGGGCATGTCCCACCGGGAGGAGACCCAGAGGAAGACCCAGGATACGCTGGAGGGACTATGTTTCTCGGCTGGCCTGGGAACGCCTTGGGATTCCCCCAGAGGAGCTGCTCCAAGTGGCTGGGGAGAGGGAAGTCTGGGCCTCCCTACTTAGGCTGCTACCCCCGCGACCCGACCCCGGATAAGCGGAAGAAAATGGATGGATGGATGGATGGAATTTTAAACTGAGAATATTAAACAACAATGTAAGCCAATGGAACATTTATTTGAAACAATAATTTTAAACTGAGAATAACAACAATGTAAACAAATGGAACATTTATTTAAAACAATAATTTTAAACTGAAAACATTAACAACAATGTAAACAAATAGAACATTTATTTAAAACAATAATTTTAAACTGAGAATATTAAACAACAATGTAAACCAATGGAACATTTATTTGAAACAATAATTTTAAACTGAGAATAACAACAATGTAAACAAATGGAACATTTATTTAAAACAATAATTTTAAACTGAAAACATTAACAACAATGTAAACAAATAGAACATTTATTTAAAACAATAATTGTAGGTTCTGTACTTTATCAAAGTTTTTGAATCATTTGATATTCATACCAAAAATACAAACAAATAATACAGGAATGCATTAAATGCTGTAACTTGAATTACCAGTACTGTATTAGGTTAGCTTAGTTGCCTGGATTCCTCTAAAACAATAAAATAAAAATATAGGAACAAATAATTCATCCATCCATCATCTTTAACCACTTCTTCCTTTAAGAGTCATGGGGCTCACTGGTGTCCATGTCCAGTCATCACTGTGCGAGAGGCGGAGGGCACCTGGACAGGTCTCCAGTCCATCACATACAAATAATTCAAAATATACAGACAAAAACAGACTTCAGCCTACCAAAGTGTAGTAACCTTTAACTCAAGCATTATAAGAGGGGGACAATAATGCTGTCATTGCTGGTATCACTCAGCCCTCTGTGAATAGCAAACAACCATCAGGGTGCTAACGATCCATTGTTAGGCTGATGGTCCTCCATCATGTGAGCAGCTGGTTTCGGCTGTCATCAGCAAACTGGTTGATCCACTGTGAGAGGGTGTTAAGACTGAGCTGAATACCAGACTTAGGGCCAGTTTACACGGCGCGTATTTTGAGTGTAACCGCTACTTTCTCTTTGCGACTTTGCTTATCGCCTACACGACGCTGCTGGCCCCCCTCGATGACACCGATACTTTTCTGATCCTGCTCTCAAGGTGGAAGTTTTTCGCTGACCCCCCGTTGATAATGTAAACATCTCCCGTGGAGCTTTTGTTTGAACACATGCACGCAGCACGCACGCGCAGACAGCCGGCATTTTAACAATGGCGGTGGACTGGACAGTGGACACACGCACCACTTTCTGAACTATAGCTGATGGAATATATTTTGATTCTCATATTTAATTATTCTACACCTTACCTGCATCTGTGTTGGAAGAGAGCCAGCTGCCTGGATCCAGTTGTCGCTGTTAACGAGGCAGTCGGACATTTCACGTGTCACGCTGCACTATAACATACTAAATGTGCTATATATTAACAGTTTAACAATAATAAACAGTATTTATGTTAGCGTGGGAGATATTTACATTTATCTGAGCTAAATGAAGCTATCTGGACTCGTTACGTCATGCCTAACATGCTGCATGTTGAAAATGAAGACACCAGGTTGATTTTTAATTTATTTATTTATTCAACACCACAAACTCATGTCACAAACACTGAGAATTAAATTGAACACTTTTAAAAACACGTTAACCGAACTTTAATGAACTGGACTCTGTTGTTTTCATCCCACTGGACCCACATCCGAACCGGTCCGCTTCGTGGAACAGCTTCGACCTCGCAGGAAAAAAATAAAAATAAAACCTCAGTTGGTTGTTCTGTGATCGAACTAAACACAAGGAAACATTATTAAGAACATGGTTTACCTTGTAGCGCTGCTGTAAATCAGCTGATTCTCACGGACTAAAGTCAGACATGTTGACTCGGTTCCGGTCCAGACGTCCAGTCAGCAACTGGTGTGCAGATGAAGCGGTCCACTTGGTGTCAGATCTGTTGACTCTTATCCAAATTCCAGCTTTAACTTGTTGTTAACTTGTTGACAACAACTTGTAGTAGCTGAACTTTTAGCCAGAGAGGAAAACAGGCTGCCTCGTGTGCTTTGTTTACCTCAAGCAGCAGTGGCGCATGCGCAGTAGTGAAGGTTCCAAAGATCACAGCGCCATCTACAGGCCCAGCATGGTAACTACAGTAAATTCATGAGTACGGGGGGTGGAGGGGAGAGAGTCGTATCCACAGAATTCGCCCATGTCAACGCAAAACTTTCAACCTAATTAACATACCCAAAAGTTGCGTTTCCCCCACACAGTGTCCGTGTAAACAGGGCCTTAGCTTTTTTAGATTTTTCTACCTGGATTATTGAGCATGCATCAGGGTAAAATTAAACATGTTTAAAAATTGATTTTGGAGCATTTAGAATTGATTCTGAATCGCCAGGACTAAGAATCCAGAGTCTTTAAAAAATCTATTTTTTCCTACACCCCTACTGGCAAACTTCCTTTTGATCTTTAAAAAAACAACATTAATACAAAGAATTGTATTTTATGTTATTGTGACATGTTTTACACATTAATAATGTTAATTGTTTTGTTACAGCCCACCCCAAAAAATAAGGGTCACAACTACAGTAGTCAAGTCAAGTCAATTTTATTTATATAGCACAGTTAAAAGGGTCCCCGGTTCAAATCCCGGTCTGGGGGCCTTTCTGGGTGGAGTTTGCATGTTCTCTCCGTGCATGCGTGGGTTTTCTCCGGGTGCTCCGGTTTCCTCCCACAGTCCAAAAACATGCATGTTAGGCTGATTGGTAACTCTAAAATTGACCCTAGGTGTGAGTGAGACAGGTCCCTCTTGTAAATGAGTCCCCGTGGCTCAACGAGGCTAGCCTGTATAAATAAAGCTTGAATGAAAAAAAAAAAAACAGATAAACTGTTATCAAGGTGCTTCACACACACAACATAAAAGAGGTTTATGACCATGACTATATTTTGTTTAGTACTTATACTGTTGCAGATAAAACCATATAACTTACATTAGATGAAAGTGTAATTTCTCAGGCAAAATGTGATGCATTTTCCTGTGCTAATTTCAAACCACTATGCTACTACAGCTAGCTAAACATGGCTGACAGGGTTGGGGTGGGTTGTAACACATATTTAGGCCTTATATGGCATTATATTATATTTAGGCATTATAGGTCTACATGTTAAGGAAGATTGTTCTAGTAGAATAATTTACACACATGCACACACAAACAGTATACAGGTGGTCCCCGACTAAGTTGGAAAATGTATGCTAGCGCTACTACGAACACCCATTTTTCAACACAAACGTACTGGTTCATAAACATGCACAGAACTTTGTTTACAAACAGTTAGCTAACACACTTTCATCTAAAAACACATTCCAGTGCTGTATTTTCTGTATGTTCTGTACAACTTTACTGTTCGTTAGTCAGCTCGTAAGTCCGGAACGTTGTAAGTCGATGTGCTCGTAAGTCGGGGACCACCTGTATTTGAGTTATGGTCAGTCACAGAAAGAGAGAGAGACATTTTGTTCTTGTATTGTTCTTTTAATTCAGTAAACCTCTTTTTGAAGCATATCACATGGTGTGGCCTCTGTTTTTGCTTCTTTTGTCTAATTGTTACAACTTACCCCAGCAAGTGTGGTTGTAACAAAGGACCACCATGTATTTGACATGAACTCATGAGGTCTGTGATATTCTTGCAGAGGTTTGAATTGGTGCCATTTGTAGTCAACAAATGTGGGTATTTTGTATAAAAGTTTGAAAACTCTAGCTCAAAAATTCTGTGAGTTAAAGGTGCTGGAGCAAAAAGTGTTACAACCATACCCGGTCTCCCCTACAGGACAGGAATGCACTTTATAAAGTTGATGACACTGGAAAAGTTTGTATAATAGCTGAAGATGTTGAGTAAATTCAGGAGATGCTTATGTTGCATCTAAGAAGGTTAGACAGGGGGAAAACAAAATAAAATAAGGCTTTACACACACCAAGCTCCTGCACAGACTTATTTTAGATGTCACAAAGGTGTTGGTGCTGGACATGACTCAGAAAGGCCTTATCTTTGCTGTAGGTCTTTTTTATTAAGCTTTTGTGGGCTGGTCGGTTTCCATCCATCCATCCATCCATTCATCCAAATAATGTATTTCAAAGAAAGAAAGATAAGATTTCTTGTTTCACCAAATATATATTAACATGAAAAATAAATTCTAAAGATAACCTTACATAAAGATAAACAAAAACATTTTAGAGCAAAATTATCTGGGAAAAACAAGGCTATTTTAATTAAACACGCTGCTCCATTCAGCTTTTTTATCATGATGACAGCAGCTGACAGCAGCTGACAGCTGCGTGAGAACGGCTGATCCATCCGATGTTAACTGTACATTTTACCTTTTCAAACGGCCAGTTGAATCTGCATAATTGGTGCACCATTATCGTGCTTTAAATTTTAGTTTCTTTGCTGCGATTTGTAAAACCTAAGCCAATCCAACGCGTGTGATTGCGCGATGCGCTGCTGGACACAGACCATGGCTGCAGACACGGAGCCGAGTGGAGGCTCACTTTACCGCAGTGGCTGCGCGCATGGCGCGGTGATTACGCGTGTCTGCTTTGTCTAATGAAATAAAGATAGTGGATGGATGGATGGACGTATGGATGGATGTATTATGTAGGATGGAAACTGATTTGCTTGCGCACGCAGTAAAGGCTTCTTTTTTTTTCCCCTCGGGTCGGTCGAAAAACAGCTGACCGCTCTGACGCTTTGATCGGCTTTATTTTATTATTTTCCTTGTTCCTTGTGTCCACTGGGCGATCTATAGCTGTTAAGTAGCCATGTGCTTCTTTCAAAGCTGCACGTTATTGGCCGAAGCCAGTAACAAAGCTCTGATACCAGCCAAACAAGTCCCGCATGTTAATCAGCTGTGAGGGTCCCCGCCCCCAGTACGCAAATCACTGCGGCTTGGTTTTACTCTGAAAACAAACGGATTTCTAACACAAAGTTTATCAGTTTAAACACTTATAAAGTGTTTTTTAAAGCATGGGATGGTTTCTTCACAACTTCAACTGGTACATTTTGCAAAAAAACGATTTTCACTAATTTCTCAGAAGTTGAAGGTTTATTGATTTTTTCTCAGTTAGAGCTGTGCCGACTTGTTCCTACATTTCTCGTGGCTGGCCACATTTTGTCTTAGGACATTCTATGATAAAGTCAAAAAAACTCTACCAGCGTCGTCAAGCACAGATAAGACAAAGCACATGTTGCATTTTGGTGGCGGAGCAGGGAGATAAGTCTGTGAGCATTTGTCCAGATAAAGCACAGTCTGCAGGTGGGCTCAGCTGCTCATCTGAAGGCACACAGAGACCTCTGGTGGGGGAGCAACAGTTCTTCCAGTAGCAGACTCCAGGAGAGGTTTGCAGTCAGCCTTTTGTTCAAGGTTGCTTGGGGTGTCCCGATTAGATTAGTTGATTTATTTATTCTTCAGGGCAGGCTACAGTGTACTTTTACTGTTCAGCCTTGAGTCCAGGTGCTGTCTGAGTCCAATTCGTCCAAATTATGTGAGCTTTCATTTCAACCCGAGCTACAGGTTCCCTCTCCTCCCTGATGTAGCCCACTCACACGGCTGTAAACGAGTCTTAAACCGCACCGCAGGTCTGCGGTCGTCCACGACTGTTCCCAACGTGCGATTCAGCTCGAACAACAGCTGGTTCATTGAGGTCACAGCTCGGATCAAAGAGTCTTGCTGAGCAGGAAGTTTCGACAGCGCGTTGATCGCCGCGGAAGTCCTCCTTAGTTTCCAGTAGCAGAAGCTTCCGCATAAGCCAAAGAGCAGCGCACCTGCTACCATAAATCCAATTATCCACAGATCTCCACGTCCTCGACTGAAAGAACGGTCAGACACATCATCTTCCACTCGCCCCACATCCATGATATATCCGGCCGCATGCGTGTCGAGGGGGCACGCCGATTCTCCTGGTCCGGAGCGCTTCGTGGAAAAAATATTATCGATAGAGGAGACAGCCCTCGCGATTAAATCCATGTTCCAAATTGCTTCGAGTGAGCACTGAAAAGTTGCAGACGAGACAGAGAGCAAAAGCAGGGAGGAGGAAAACTTTAGGGCAGGAGAGGAGCAGAGAGCGACCTGCTTCGCCAAGAGCCGCAATAAGTAAGCCGCAAGAGTAGCAATAAGTGGCTGGGAAAAGGAAATTGAGCAAATAACGAACAGCTGGAAGACCAATTAACACTAATAAGGTAAATTGACAACATGATTGGGTATAAAAAGAGCTTCCTCAGAGTGTCAGTGTCTCTCAGAAGCCAAGATGGTAAGAGGATCACCAATTCCACCATTGTTGCGCAGAAAGATAGTGCAGCAATACCAGAATGGTGTTACCCAGCGTAAAATAGCAAAGACTTTTAAGTTATCATCATCAACCGTGCATAACATCATCAAAAGATTCAGAGAATCTGGAACAATCGCTGTGCGTAAGGGTCAAGGCCGTAAATCTCTACTGGATGCTCGTGATCTCCGGGCCCTTAAACGTCACTGCACCTCAAACAGGAATGCCACTGTCAAGGAAATAACAGAATGGGCTCTGGATGCTTGTGATTTCCGGGCCCTTAAATGCCACTGCACCTCAAACAGGAATGCCACTGTCAAGGAAAAAACAGAATGGGCTCAGGAATACTTCCAGAAAGCATTGTCAGTGAACACAATCCACCGTGACATCCGTTGTTGCCAGCTGAAACTCTACAGTGCAAAGAGGAAGCCATTTCTAAGCAAGCTCCACAAGCTCAGACGTTTGCACTGGGCCAGGGGTCATTTAAAATGGAGTGTGACAATGGAAGACTGTTCTGTGGTCAGATGAGTCACGATTGGAAGTTCTTTATGGAACACTGGGACGCCATGTAATCCGGACAAGGATAGCCCAAGTTCGTATCAATGCTCCGTTCAGAAGCCTGCATCACTGGTGGTATGGGGTTGCATGAGCGCTTGTGGCATGGGCAGCTTGCATGTCTGGAAAGGCATTTTCTCAGTTTAAACTTTTGATCTGTGATCTGTGTTCTATTCTGAATAAAATATTAGATGTTGGCACCTCCACATCATTGCATTCAGTTTTTATTCACAATTTGTTTAGTGTCCCAACTTTTTTGGAATCCGGTTTGTAGATATTTCACGTTCAACTAATCTCTCAAGATTGTTTGGTCGTCGTTCTTTACTCACAAGGATTTTCATTCGGCGAGCTATCCGTGCGTGGTCGTGCCTGTCACCATTTGTGCTGCAAAGGCCTGAGTTCCCTCAGCCTGGTTCTGAATACCCCATGGTGTTGGCCATTGTAAGCACTGAATCCCCCCCTTCTGCATGCAGGCTCTTTTGAGGGGAGCATGGATTGTTTTAACATTCAAAGAAACCCTCTTTCCTCATGGATTTTCTGTAACGGTCTGCTTTTTTCGTAGGTTTCGAGTCCAAATAAAGCACTATTCGATGCTCCATCGTCGTCCTTAAGGCTCCAAGCAACAAGTGTCCCGATTGCTCAAAACAGAATCAGCGTTTTGTTTGTTTGGAGTCCAAAGAGACGCGATGAGAAAAATGGAGAACGTCTGCAGAGTTTGCAGTCGAGGATTCTACAGCTGCCGCTGGAGGAGGCCGAGCGCAAACAGGAGCAGAGTGAGTGCGTGAAAGTGTTTTATCAGTGATCTGCCTCGAAATGCTCGACGCTTTCAAGCTTGTTGTACAAACACTGATCTTAACTTTTCCCATCTCCGTAATCTGGGTTAAAACTTGCAACAAAGATTCACATCGTAAATAATCCCCATTTTTTTCTCCCCCTTCATCCCCTCATTTTTTTTGCCAGAGAGGAAGCCATTATGCTGTTAAAACACAGAAAATGAGATTAAGAAGTGATGAATAGAGATATAAAAGTCCCTTCAACTAAACAAAGCTGCAGGCTCTGGCAGGTTTTTGACGGTTTTTTATTTGGAAAGGGAAATGCAAGAAGAAGAAGGAGGAGCATAGTGGTGGTCTAAGACTTCCTTGAATCAGAGCCAGGTTAGAAGTGCAGGTGTGTTTATTTAAAAAATAAAAACCGTGAAGGGTTTGTTTGCAATGAGCTGTCATAGCACAGGGCGCAAAACCAACAGTGAAAAGATAACCGGGTGAAAGATGTGGGATACGTTTCACTGTCAACGCAACGGAAAATTACTTTCACATTCTTTATTCTTTTACACTAAAACACTTCCTGCAAAGGATTTCTATTCGTTAATGTAAAGCCTAAATATGAAATCTCCAAATAATTATTTTTCTTATATTTTTTTCATTTCAGTGTGCATCCTGTTGGTTCTTATTTGTCTGTCTGGGTGTTCTTCTATCCATCTGCTGGATGTACATTTGTCTGATAACTTACAATGACCGAGAAGATGTTAACACGTGAGTGGTCCCAAACACGCCCTACACAGAATCCATTACTACAGTTTATATTATACATAT
>JBBPBX010048734.1:0-12492 GCA_038048925.1 Garcialebias charrua
CTCTCATTTACACGTTTTTACTGGTTTGGGGCGGGGCTTGTCAGTGAACACGTCACCTGCCTGGTGTGGTGAACAAAGAAGAAGGAAAAAAAAAAAAAAATGCGGGGCGGCTCCCAAGATGGCGGCGTGAGTGGTCACTTTTAACAAGCTCTCCCGAAATTATTTGAATAAGGAGCTAGCAAGAAAATATTAATGGAAAAAAACATTTAAACCGCTAAATTCGCTGAACACTTCAAACACTGGACTTCAAAAAGTGGAGGAAAAAAAAGAAGACGTCCTGTAACTTCCTCATAATGGCGGCAAGCGGTAAGCGCAAATCCTTCAGCTCAGAAAATACACCAACTAAGACGTCAGCTAAAAGTCACAAGCTAATGGAAGAGCCAGACTCAGCTGAAAACATCATAGCAGCTATAAAGCTGACAATAAATGAGAGAGCAGACGGTCTGCAAGCAAGCATAAATGACCTGAAAGATTCAGTGGAGTTTATCCACGCAGAGATGAAAGAGGTGAAAGTCAAGATGGCGGAAACCACTGAAAGAGTTGGGAAAACAGAGGAAAAGGTGGTTCAAATGGAAATCAAGCTACTTGAACTTTCACGCTATAAAAGAAGATGGGACCTGCGTCTTTCGGGAATAAAAGAAGAAGAAGGAGAAGATGTCCGTAACAAAGTTATTTCCATCTGCCAGAAGACAGCGCCGGGATGCAAGGGAAAACTTCCAGATGTTATCGACAGCGTGCACCGGCTGGGTCGTGTCACGAGCACGGGACGTCCTCGAGAAGTGATCATCCAGTTCTCCATGAGACACTACAGGGACACGGTGTGGAAGGCGGCCAAGCAGTCATCCTTTCTGAAAGAAAACAACCTGCGCTTCAAGGAGGACTTCTCCCCTGAGGATCGTCAGAGAAGAAATCTGCTGTGGCCACTGGTGAAGAAAGCACGAGAAGAAGGGAAGACATCTTTCTACATCGGCCCCAGGGCCTTTGTTGTTGACAGAGGAGGAAAGAGAAGCGAACTTGAACCTGCTAATGACTAGAAGATACTGTATCCTGAAAATTACAACTAACAGTTAAGTCATAATGTTCAAATATTGAAGGAAGCTCCGTTTAAACATTTTATTTCTTGGGAGAGTTTGTTAGATGTATTTTTTTTATTTTTTGCTCATTCTCAGGGTTAAAAGGTAAGCTTTTAGTAACATTTCTATTTTTAAGGTTATTTCACTCAATGCTCGAGGGTTAAGGAACAACATCAAAAGAAAGGCAACTTTTTTATATATAAAAAATTTTAAAGCAGATTTTTGTTTTATCCAAGAAACTCACTCAACTTCAGATGATACAAAATTCTGGAAAACTCAATGGGGGGATGATCTATGGCTAGCACACGGTTCTACTCAATCAGCAGGAGTGGCAATATTACGAAACAACTTCAGCGGAGATGTTTTATGCTCACTCCCAGATACATATGGGCATTTTGTTTTATTAGTGGTATCAATAAATGAGGAGACACTTTTGTTGGGTTCCATCTATGGGTACAATACTAAAGCTGAAAATATACAACTGTATGATCGATTAAGTAATGGGGTGAATTATTTATATAAAAAATATCATAATATGAATATCATAATTGGCGGGGACTTCAATTCCAGTCTTAACGATGCATTAGACAGATTTCCTCCGAGGGCTAATACAAATCTAAACACAGATCTAAAAAACTTTATAACAACTTTTGGTCTGACTGATGTTTGGAGACAAAAAAATAAATCCAAAGTTGAATTTACGTGGCAAAACAAAACGGGCTCGTCTAAATCAAGAATTGATTTCTGGTTGGTGTCTGACTTAATAACTGACGAAATTAGGTCTGATATTCTTCCAGCTCCTCTATCAGACCACAAACTGATCCTAATTGAAAAAACTACTTCAAATCAGAACAGAAAAAATAAAACTACAGCTTACTGGAAACTTAACACTTCTCTTTTAGAAAATAAAGCTGTGGAAGAAAACATTAAACAAACAATTATAAAATACTGGAATAAAGCTTGCAGCCAGAAGGCATTTAGTAGAAACTGGGAACTCTTAAAATATGAACTTAGAAAACTGTTAATGAAAACTGGAGCTGAAATAGCACAAAAGAAACGAAAAATAGAATCAGAGGTAATAAAAGAAATCATCCTATTAAATAGTATTCTACCAGAAAATTTATCTGAAGAACAAAAGATAAAATTAAACCAGTTACAACTGAACCTGGACAATATTTACATTTCCAAAGCTAAAGGAGCTTACATTAGATCGAGACAGAAATGGTTAGAAGAGGGAGAAAAAAACTCTAGTTACTTTTTTAGATTAGAAAAAAGGCATCAAATATCGAACAGCATTATAAAACTTAAAATAAACGACAATATATGTGAAGACCCAGTTCAGATCTCTACCTTCTGTGAAACTTTCTTCCAAGAACTTTATCAATCAAAATGTTCTGATGAAACTATCACACAATTTATTAATTCTTTGAATAAAGTACAACAAATAAGTCAAATGAATAAAGAGCAATGTGATTCCCAGATTACAATTGAAGATATCCAAAAGTCCATCAACAAACTAAAATTAAATAAGTCACCGGGTACTGACGGTCTCAATGCAGAATTTTATAAGAAGTTTTCAGAACAGCTGTCACCTTTTTTACATCAAGTTTATCTTGAAAGTTTTGATTCTGGATCACTTCCACCAACAATGACCCAAGGTCTCATCACACTGATCCCTAAACCACAAAAAGACAAGCTGCTTCTTGACAACTGGCGACCAATCACATTACTCCAAAATGACTATAAAATTATTGCAGGTTGTATTGCTAAAAAAATTAAAAGTACTCTTGAAGAAGTGGTCGATGAAACTCAGTCCGGATTCATACCAGGTAGACATATAACTAATAACATCAGACTTATATTAGACCTGTTAGATTACTCCGATTTAATAGAGGGGGATGGTTTCATATTATTTCTAGATTTTTTTAAAGCATTTGACACTGTCGAACATACATTCCTGTTTAAAGCATTAGAAGTATTTGGATATGGACAAATCTTTATTAAAAGCTGTCAAATGTTATATAAGAATTGTAACGCATCTATAAAATTATCACATGGCTGCTCCAAACGATTTGATTTGAAAAGAGGTCTCAGACAGGGGTGTCCAGTCTCCCCATATTTATTCCTTCTGGCCATGCAAATTCTCTCTGTTATAATCAAAGAAAAAATTACAGGAATTAATGTTGCAAACAGAAATATTGTAATTTCTCAGCTTGCTGATGATACAGCTCTTTTTTTAAAGAATAAATGTGAAATAAAAAATTCTATTGAAATCATCAATACCTTTTCCAATGCCTCTGGCTTGACTCTAAATCTAAACAAATGTGAATTACTTTCTATTAAATCTTCTTTAACAGGCACCGTCCTCAACATTCCTATAAAAGACAAAGTGAAATATCTTGGAGTCATGATCATTAAAGATCAAAATGTAAGATCAACAGAAAATTTTAATCCCATAATTAAAATAGTTGAACAAAGATTTAATCTGTGGCTCCAAAGAGATCTCTCTCTTTTAGGACGATCCTTATTAGTCAAAGCAGAAGGTTTATCTAGACTCGTTTATCCAGCCCTTGCACTTGATGTCCCCAAACAAATTTGTACCAATTTTAATAAAATAAACTTTAACTTTATATGGAGGAATAAATGCCATCTCATTAAGAAAAATGTTCTAATGAACAGGGTTGATAGAGGTGGAGTTGAAGCCCTCGACTTTACATCTTTAAATAATTCATTCAAAATTAAACATCTGACAAACCTCCTAAAAAATCCTAACTCTATATGGAATGCTATTCCTATTTATATTTTTGACAAGGTGGGAGGATTACCCTTTCTTCTTAGATGCAACTATAGTATACCCAAAATACCCTTAAAGTTATCTATGTTCCATAAACAGATGTTGTTAAGCTGGTCACTTTTGTACAAACACAATTTCTCTCCTCATAAATATTATATTTGGAATAATAAAGATATTAAATACAAGAATAAGACAATTTTTTATAGAAAATGGTTTGATAAAGGAATATTACTTGTAAGCCAATTGTTAAATCCAAATGGTCACTTGTTATCTTATTCTGAATTTTTGTCACATTTTCAATTTCCTGTTACACCTAAAGAATATGCTGTGGTGTTTGACGCAATCCCCAGTGGGGCTTTACAACTTCTATCATCTACACCTCCAGGTCAAGATGATCCAGTGCTTTGTTTTGATCCAGGTTCCATTTATATTGACTATGATTGTCCTTTGATAAGTAAGAAAACAACAAACAAAACATTAAGAAATATTCTTTTAAGAGACGTTGTCTTTTCACCATCTTGTACATTTTACTGGTCCAACATATTTGAAAATATAAATTGGAAGTGGACTTGGCTACTCTCAAAGAAATACCTAATAAATAATAAAGTAAAAGAAATTTCATACAAAATTATTCACAATTGTTATCCAGTTAAAGCATTTTTGATAAAAAGATATAAATGGGACTTGGATCCTATGTGTACTTTTTGTAAAAATCACGAAGAAGAGCTTGTTCATTTGTTTTGGGATTGTTGTTACACCAAAATATTCTGGAGGGACATGTCCATTTTTTTTAATCGAAAGAATGTGAACATTACTTTAACAGAAAAGCATGTTTTATTTGGGATGGAGAAATGTGACCTTGTTAAAACTGAATCTTTATATGTTGTTAATTTTTTTATTATTTATGGTAAATATCATATACACACCTCCAAATATTTACAACAAAAGCCTAACTTCCAGATTTTATTATCTTCTATAAATATTTATATAGAATCCATAAAAGGAAGCTCAAATGCTAAAGCCATTCAAATGATAACTGCCCTTGAAGAACTACAACCCTCGAGCACCGATTTGATTTTAACTTTGTAAAATACTGTTTTATGTTCTGTAATACCCTTGATTGCTGTATTTGTGTTTATAATTAGTTCTGTGTTGTTCTATTCTGTTCTTGTATGTTCTATTCTTGCAATAAAAAAAAAAAAAATAAAAAAAATAAAAAGAAGAAGGAAAAAAATGAAGAACCGTGAGGCCATGTTTCTCCTGACTGTTTGCTGCAAAATCTCATTACAGTGACGAAGTGCTGAAATCAGGTCAGTCTGGTTGATGTAACAGTTTATTGACACATGTTAAGTGCTCAAATTTGATTCCGTTTTTATTGTACTTGCTGGTAAAAACGTTTTTGTTTGCTCATGTTAACGATAGCTATAATGTTTCACCGGAGTGTCAACTGCATCATTTTTGCCCTAAATTAGAGCTACTTTGTAGTTGATCATCCTTTGTTGTTATTTCGGGACTGATTGAATTAGTACCGGTAGTTAATGCCTGTAGCAAACAAGAACTAATTGCCCCTCACAGAGAGCTAATGCTGTTAGCAGTTAGCTCTGCTAGCTTCCTGTTGCATACAGAATAATTTACCACATGCTTTAATTTTTTTAAAACTTCGACAGGGAACATTCAAATCAAGGGCTGTTGGTTCTTACAATCATTCCTGGTGATTTAGTGAATTTTGCTTATATTCTGTGTTAGTACCAGGGCATGTCCAAGAACTCCTTGAGTGACTGAGGCGTCTTCGAGATGATTCTAAGCTGCTTTTATCGATGGGGGAAGATGATGCATTACTTGAGCAGTAAGTGAAAACTATTTTATACTGCTATTTTATACTGCTGTTATAGAATAAAGAAGTAAGAGTTTTCGTCATTCGTCTGTCCCGTCCCGTTTATTGCTGTACAGGTAGTCCCTGACTTACGAGCGCCCTGACATGTATTTCTTTCTTTTGTGTATGTCTGTCTGTCTTCAACATAATCAATATTTTTCTTTTTCACTTCAGGCAAACTCGTTCAGACACGGAGTGTCTACCTAGAAGGGATCAACAGAAGGATTCCAGTGATGATACTTCTAGCTGTGGAGACGAAGCTGTGCAGATGTGAGAGAACAGCAGGAGAGGAGGTAGGAGAGGAGGAAGCAGAGGAGGCCAAAATGTAAATAGTTTGCAGTGAGTGTGTTTTTTATTGTTTATTTTTTACAATATATAAAGATTTGTTTACAAAAAGTACTTCTTGCAGGGATGACGTTGTGGAGACATCACCACACTTTCTGATGAAACGCTGGCCTGCACTCCACTAATAAGCAGGTACACATATTATTCTGATGGTCATTGTCCAGTTGTACAGCACACTAATTTCTTTCTTTCTTTTTTTTGTCTAACCGCCATAGTGGATTTGTGCGCCAAATAGAAGACAAAACAAAATGTGGACCTAACATTTAGAGGGATGACGTGGATACATCACCACCAAGCCTTCTGATGAAACGCTGGCCTGCATTCTTCACTAATAAGCAGGTACACATATTATTCTGATGGTCATTGTCCAGTTGTACAGCACACTAATTTTTTTTTGTCTAACCGCCATAGTGGATTTGTGCGCCAAATTGAAGACAAAACAAAATGTGGACCTAACATTTAGAGGGATGACGTGGATACATCAACACCAAGCCTTCTGATGAAACGCTGGCCTGCACTCCACTAATAAGCAGGTACACATATTATTCTGATGGTCATTGTCCAGTTGTACAGCACACTAATTTCTTTCTTTCTTTTTTTTGTCTAACCGCCATAGTGGATTTGTGCGCCAAATAGAAGACAAAACAAAATGTGGACCTAACATTTGGAGGGATGACGTGGATACATCACCACCAAGCCTTCTGATGAAACGCTGGCCTGCATTCTTCACTAATAAGCAGGTACACATATTATTCTGATGGTCATTTTCCAGTTGAACAGCACACTAATTTCTTTTTCTTTTAATTTTTTAAAATTTGTATGGAATTCTAAAGGATTGTGGAAAAAGACCTGCTGCTGGAATCTTATTCTGTCCTTCATGATCACACCCTGACTAACCCTGTGTTTATGTGCAGTGACGACAGTGATGGTCCCATATTAAATAATATAAAAACAACCAATTTAGAAGTTTTCCCATTTCAGTCAAATAGTGACAAAATGACCAAGAAGATCTCTCAAATAGTCCTTAGACCAAGGGCGTAATCACCATCTCAGAAGTGAGGGGGACAAATTTTTCAAATTCTCATCCTCTCTCAATCAGATTTGTCCTTGGTGGCTAAAAACAAATAACAGCCACTGTACAGCACCAGGGGATACACTCTAGTTATTTAAATTATATACTAACAAAATCTAAAGAATTAGCTGCCAAACTCTGGTTGACTTGACACAATTACCCTCAAACATCAACTTTTGACACACAATGGTCTTGGGATCTGGATGATGTGGCTTTAGTGTGGTAAAAGAAGCTCCATCCCCTTCTCTGTCACTGTCTGCAGGCTGTCCCTGACTATCAGTACTGTAGTCTGGTCTCTGCCCTGACACAGGCTCTTCTCTCTGTGCTATCTATAATACAAACAAAAATTATTTGGAGTGTGAATGAGAGTAATTCTGAAATATATGTAAAAAAAAAAAAAACCTGATCTGAAATCTGCATTGTTTCTCCCTGTAATAAATACATTTTTCTCAGCATGTTATAACCTGTCCTTACCTGGGAAGACCCTGCATCATCATCATCCCTGCTGCTGGCCTCTGGTTTGTCTCCTCCCTGACATTGTTCTTTCTATGGTGGCAATAAAGATTTTTATTATGTGGAAAGCAAGTGAGCACAAATTTTGCAAAGAAAATAAATAAGATTGTTTATTCTTGGCATTAACTAAGTAGCAAGAAATGTAAAACCATTATTATACCTGTCAACTATTGTAATTGCATGTATGAAGCAGTCATCATTTACCTAATACTATCTGCATGAGATTACTAGTGATTTAGCTACCATAATCTGTAAGAGTTTATTAGTCATAAATTAGCCAACATTATCTGTAGTATTTATAATTCATAATTTAGCTAACAGTGTCTGTAGTATATGTCATAATTTAACTAACATTACCTGTTAGTATTTACTAGTCATAATTTAGCTAACATTATCTGTTAGTATTTACTAGTCATAATTTAGCTAACATTAGTCATAATTTAGCTAACATTATCTGTTGTATTTACTAGTCATAATTTAGCTAATATTATGATAGTATTTACTAGTCTCATACTCATTATTATCTGCATGAAACAGCATTGTTCACTTACAGGGCTTGTTCGGAAAAAATTGTGCAGAGTTTTTTGCTTTTTGCTGACTCTGGCTGGTTTGCTGAACATGGTTGCAGCTAATGCCCAACAGCACGTCGGTCTCCCCTTGTAAACAGGTGCGTCACACCGATGTAATAACAGTGGCGGTTCTAGACCAGTTGTACTGGTGGGGCCAAGCTGGGGCCAGAGGTTTTGTCAGAGGGGCACGTTCATCAGATGAACGTTGTTACCTGTATATAATTTTGGACTGAGAAACTGAACCAAGACTTCACCTAACAGTTATTTTCATTATCATTTTATTTGCTTATTAATATATTTTATTCAGTCAATACAAATACTGTGTAAAATGATTTATATTTTTCTCATTTGATTTTTTAAACTATTTTCTTTGGTTACAATGGTTAATCACTGCTTTAAAAAAATAAGAGTCAAGTAAGATTTCGAATCTGTCTTTTTCTCCGAGATGAACTTCAACAAAGACAGATTCGAAATCTTACTTAACTGTTAGATGAAGTCTTGGTTCAGTTTCTCAGTCCAAAATTATATACAGGTAACAACATTGGCTGCCCTACTATCACAGCAACTGTATTCTGCGATTTTGATTAATACAAAATCGTAGAATTTCATGATTTCTGGCAAACCGATCAACAAATGAGTGACTCATTTGTTGATCGGTTTGCCAGAAATCATCAAATTATGTTTGTATTCTGCATCTGTCTGTTAGCAAAATATCTTATGAACAACTGAACAGATTTTGATTAAACTTTCAAGAAATAATCACTGAATGGCTCTCTACGACTGGTTGACTTTTAAAGTACATCCATGGTGTTGGTCTGTTAGCAAAATATCTCATGACCCTCTGGACAGATTTTGAAAAATCTTTCAAGAAATAATAAACGGATGTTTCTTTACTGCTGATTAACTTTTGGATATATTTGAATTGAAGATGGCTGCAGCAGGCAATTGAAATAAGCCAAACTCAAAAATGGTTATAATTCAGTTAATTTTACAGATATGGAGTTAAGTGATTGTTTAAAGTTATTTAAAGTTATTTTATATATTCTTTTAAATAATGGGGTGATATAAGATTTTTTTCTTCTTTCTGCACTCTTTTCATTCAATGTTTTATTTTTGAATGTCCGGCCGGCGTAAAACTAACTTGACCACGGTTTAATGTGACGCAGATGTGTTTATATAGCTCTGCAAACATTGAACGTTGTTGTCTTGCGGTGTTGAGGGTAAAATATTTCCACACAACGCACATGTTACGATGAAAAGTCGGCTAGCTGCTAGCTAAGATGCTACACTCACCAGTGTTGTCCGATCTTGCGACAGAAACAAGCGTCCAGATCCATGTAAACAATCCATAACGTGACAACAATCCATAAACAAACGACCCGCTCTTTCAAAACGATGCCAAAACAAACCCAACAGAGTACTCAGTCAGCCCCTCACGCTTGTAGCTGCCTGCAAACTATGAACTGGATTACCTGAATGTGAGGCTGGTCTTGTTACTCTGGGTTCATGAGACACGCCTCCGTTCAGAAAATCCATCCCATAGTTTGAAGCCAACGTGCATCATGGGTTGGATCGATACGTAAACAAGGCTGGTATCGGTATGTGCCATGAGCATTGGTTCCGCTTCTGCTCGGAGGGCGGGCCAATAAGCGTGTGCCGTTCATGGTGCGTTTAAAGACAGTTCGGAAAAACGAGTTACCGCATCTTATTAGTAGATTAGACAGTTGTAATGGTTCAAAAAAGTGCGGGGGACAGAGGGCACAGATATGGAAAGTGCGGGGGACATGTCCCACGCGTACCCCGCGGCTGTTACGCCCATGTATGTGTGTGTGTGTGTGTGTGTGTGTATAGGGGGTGGGGGGAGTAAGAGAGAGAGAAAGAGAGATTTTGATCACTCAATGCTGGAGTCCTACAGCTGTGAGAGAGCTGAATGTAAAGCTATGATAGGACTCAGTTAAGCTCACCATGAGCCTGTATCACTTACGCTGCAACAACGATACAGAGACCGCATGCAGTCTTCAAAGACAAAGACTTATGAGCATCCAGTGTCTCAGTTCCTCTGGCCACAATCAGCTGGATAACCTTCAAAGAAAACGCAGTACAGTAAAGGATAATAAATAAAATATTTTTTATGTTTAAATAAATAGCTCAGATATTGTTTAAGTAGGGTTCCAAGAAAAGTTTATGAACAATTACCATTTTACCTGTTGTAGAAGGTCCTTTTAATGACCACTACTGTACTTTAAAACACCAATAGTTTCATTCTGACTGGGTTGATTGGATAATCTTTAATCGGAGCTGCCGAGAGATCAAAGTGCATATCTGCTGTCTTAAAAAAAGCCCTAAGTGAATAATGTCATACTGGTTCATACATATGCTATTTCTACTTCCGATCCACTTTGATCTTGACCTCTTTCAGGGGTCTCATTGTCAGACAGCATGTCAGTCTGGTCAGACTGAAATTACATTCAAATACCATTCAGCATCTTGTAAGGTAATAATTGTTGATTGCCTTTTCACAGAACACCACTTCAAAAGACTGGGATTTTCATTTACACTGTTAGTAAAATAATTCTAACCAAAAAATGTATTTATTGATGTAGTTGTTTATTTAAATTACGACGCCATGGTGGCACAGTTGGTAGAGCAGTTGACTCTCAGTGAGAAGGTCGCCGGATTGAATCCTGGCCTGGGACCTTTCTGAGTGAAGTTTTCTTGTTCTTTCCGTGCACGTGTGAGTTTTCTCTGGGTGCTCCACTTTCCTCCCACAGACCAAAAACATGCATGTTAGCCTTATAGGTAACTCTAAAAAAAGTGTCCCTAAGTTTGAGAGAGAGTCTGAATGGTTGTTTGCCTCGTTCGTCTCTTTGTGTCCCTGTGTTGGACTTGCGTCCTGTCCAGGGTGTACCACGCCTCCTGCGCAGTGACTGTTGGATATGGGCACCAGTGACCCCACCCCCCAAATAATGGATGGATGGATTTATTAAAATTATATATATTTTTACATTTTGATTCAATTTCATTTTGCAATTTCAAATTGATTTAGGAAAAGTACAGCCCTTGAAAAAATAAATCTTATGTCTGACTGTATTATTTTTTCCTATAACACCAGTTGCTTTTCATACCTAATTTTGTAATGACATGTTCTAAAATATGTTTTTAAAGATAAAGCAGGTTTATTGACCCATTTCATCTCCACAAAAAAAAAAAATCTGTTGTCCAGCATTCTTTTGAACATGTTATAGATCTAGTATCTAGGACTTAAAAGACGGATACAGTAGTATGTATAGTTGAAATATAATCCATGTAGTTCTATTTCCAACTTAAACCTTCTTTCCTATTTCCAACTTAAACCTTCTTTCCAATACCTTTGTTAATAACTTTCAGGAGGCAATTCAAGCCTTTCAAGACTGAGGATAGCGAAGTTTGAGAGATTCTGGAAAGAATCCGTCGTTCATAATTTGCATGGTATTTTCCTTCTGTAGACTCCTGGTTTAAAAAATGACTGCCATATCAGCCAGTCAACTGTGGTCTGCAGATGTGTAGGTGAGTATGCGGGTGTGTATGGTGTGGTAATGAATGAAAGTAAATGGCAGGGTATGAAGCACTTCCTATCGTAATTTCACACTTGTCAGCTCTCGTGAAGAAACTTCACCTTTACACAAGGATATAAGAACAGGCCAGGCAAGAGGGGAAAAAAAGAGAATATGAATTGGTGTTGTGAAAGGAACTCACTTTGCAAAGAATTTCCCTTGCAAATACAGTACATTCTGGTCTCACTTCCATTAAAATTACGCAGAATTGAGTCTAGAACTTAAATATAGAATTTCAGCTGCCACTCCCAACTTCACCCAAATGAGAAATGGTATTAAAGTTGGTAAATACTGTACGTAACTCTTTGAAAGGGGTAGGTAAGCTGTCTGAATACTTTTTTTCTTCCATTGCTTGCATGAATGCACCCGATGAGTCAGTTGTTATCCAAATGGGGAACTCAGGGATTATAGTTGTGCTTTATTTTGCTTTAACCACAGTAAACAAAACTTAACAACCATATTTTCTGGCGTATAAGTTGCTCTGGAGTATAAGTTGCATCAGTCAAAAACAAAATCGTGAAGAGGGAAAAAACATTTGTATATAAGTTGCATTTATTATGTCACCACTGACCCCCCCGGGAAACGTGGGCCAGTGTTGTGCCAAAAATTGATTGGCTGCCAAAAATGTATTGGCGGCCATGGGAGCGTGCACAGGAGGAC
>JBBPBX010048735.1:15506-25635 GCA_038048925.1 Garcialebias charrua
ATAGCAACAGTTAAAGAGTGTTGTAGGAAATAGATTTCAAGAAGATGATTGAATTTGAAAAATATCAATTTAATGATGGATTTTAGCAGGAGTTACCATAGTTTCCAGACTATAAGCTGCTACTTTTCCACACGCTCTGAACACCATGCCTTATACAATGCTGTGGCTAATTTATGGAAATTTTTATTTTTTTGATGAACTAACAAGCATCATGCTGCCAAAACATTTAGCTTCGTCACAACCAGGTGCTCACATTGCTGCCCAATACACGTCTCTCTTGGGGGGAAGCGATCAATGACTTCCTGGTAGACTACTTTTTTTTTATCAGCCTCGTTAAAAGCACTGTTCAGAAAATATATTGCAGTACAGTATGTCTTGATGCATGCTCAATAACCAGGTAGAAAAAAATCTAAAAAAGTTAAATCTGGTCCTCTGGACATTCAAAGAAACAAAACAAAACAAAAAAATTGTAGAAACGTTTCGTCTTTCGTCCGAAAGACTTCCTCAGTCTGAGGTGCTGTATTCAGCTCAGTCTTATAAATAGCACCCTCTCACAGTGGATCAACCAGTTGGCTGATGACAGCCGAAACCAGCTGCTCACATGATCAAGGAGGACCATCAGCCTAACGATGGATCGTTAGCACCCTGATGGTTGTTTGGTCCACTGTGAGAGGGTGCTATTTATAAGACTGAGCTGAATACAGCACCTCAGACTGAGGAAGTCTTTCGGACGAAAGACGAAACGTTTCTACTATTGTTTTGTTTTGTTTTTTTGTTTTGTTTTTTGAATGTCCAGAGAACTAGAATTAACTTTTTTAGATTTGCTGTATGTTACGATATGTATTTAATTAATCTTTTTGGTGTAAATATCTCATGTTACAACGTGAACACCCGCGGCTTATAGACAAGTGCAGCCTATTTATGTAAAATTTTAACTTTCTTTTTAAATTTAGTGGGCGTGGCTTATATTTAGGTGCGCTCAATAGTCCAGAAATTACAATATCTCACTCAGAACGTGGAAAACAGTTATGCTTAGTTGAGACTGTTTGAAGTGATCTTCTGTGAATAAAAAATAACAATTAACATTCAAATCGTTGTAAATAGCTCTTTGAAAGCCATTTGTTTGAAGAAGCAAAGTTTAAGTTCATCACGCTAATGGCTTGTCGAGCCCAGCTAAAACCAAAGTGGAAAAGCGTCACAGCAACTTATGCGAACGTTTTTAAACAACTATCTACGTCTCAACGCTTGGTTATTTGCATAAAATTGTGCATTTATTTGAAAGCACAGTGGCGGCAGCAGCTAACCTAGCTGCTAAACTTTCAGTGCAGCCAGGATGTTTCTGAGAACAACAGATGGTGGCGCAAAGGTTTATCAAACTGTCTCCACATGGAGCTTTAGGAAGACAAAAGTTGATTTAAGATGAAAATGTCCTCTTTGGAAATGGATTCATTCTGACTAGCCATTACAGGTAGTCCTCGACTTACGACGGAGATCCGTTCCTACGCGGCGTCGTAAACCGAATTTCAACGTAAGTCGGAACATACGTACATACTGCACCTTATACGTACCAGGGGCATCCGGCCAATAGGGGGTGCTAGGGCGCCGCCCCACTGGAAATTCTGGACCATGTTACATTGAAGACTTTTAAAAAAAATAATAAAAATGAAAGAATAAAATAAAAATACATGTATTTCGAAATATATGCATATATATGTTTTTAGTTGTGTAGGATAAATATTTTATGAGTAATGATGAGTTATGTTGTTTGTTTCAAAAAACGTTTTCTGATTGATGACGTATTTCCTGTTTTGGGGGCGCTCTGATCTTATCCAAAGACTCTCGTTATAAGTGGTGCATGAGCAGTTATTCCACAACATTACAAAACTATGGGATGATGCTGGGCACAGTTTTCACTTCCCTGAGCACTTCTAACGTGAGATCTGCCTACCGATGGTGTGTTTCTGGCCGTTTATTTATTATTTTTATTTTTTGTCTGGAAAATTAGCCGTGGGCAGCCGTGGCGTAGTGGTAATGGCAGTCGTCCCCCGATCGGAAGGTTGGAGATTCGAATCCCGGTTCCCCACACCATGTGTCGTTGTGTCCCTGGGCAAAACATTTAACCCCGAGTTGCTCCCGGTAGGACTGGAAGGCGCCTTGCATGGCAGTCGCCGCTACCGGTGTACGAATGTGGGGATGGTTGGTATTATAAAGCGCTTTGGGGCTCCTCACAGGGGGCTGGAAAGCGCTATATAAATAAGTTCCGTTTACCATAAGCTCCATTTTAGCCGTGTGGTCAGTGACTCAAGCAGGCTTGCTCAGGTAAGTTTTAAATCATTGAAAGCCCTTTATCTAATGTCTATTTTCATTTCTGACTGATATGCCTCTCAAATTTTAGATGGCTGTTTGTGAAAAAAGCCTTCAGCTGACTGTTTATTCTAAAAGGGCAACTGGTGATATTTTTTGGCGCTAACATGCTAATGCTAGCCTTTATTTAATGCTTATATTATTATATAACCATTCCTGACTGATATGCTCCCCACTTTATGGTGGCTCTGTTTGTGATAAAAGCCTTCAGCTGACTTATCAGATTTGATACCTGGATTATTGAGTATGAACTTTCTTCCTTCAGCTGACTGTTTATTCTAAAAGTGGGAACTGGTTAGTTTGTTTTTGTCTTTGTTTGTTTGTGGAGTTAGGTTGCCAGCACAGGTTATTGTACAGTATTGGACTCTGATGGCTACATTTATTTTAATTTGCTTATAAAAAATGATCAAACATTAATAATTTTATATACTAAATGTCACTTGTGGTGTTTTACTATTTCTTAACACTGTATTGATCTGGAGAATGAAAACAAAGCCTCTTGCAAGTAGAAATGCAGAAATGTTTTAATCTCACTTATTTTCCTTTCTATAATTTATATATAATTTATTTATTTATATATATTTTTGTTTGTTCTTTGTTGTTTTAGTGAGTCAAATTGGCTCTTCTCATCCTGAGCATTTAATTGTTCTGTTGACCTTGTATTAATCTGCATTTGATTAAAAAAAAACTGTTTGAACTTGGGAATTTTTTTCCATTTTGGAGAAATAGCCCCCCCTGGTGGACATTTCACGGGCCGCCACTGGTATTTAGTTTTTCAAATCACACCCTGGGCACCTTCATTATAAATTGGATACAAACCCGATGTTTTTCAACCTTAATTATTTAATTTGACATTTACATAACGAAAATGTGATAAGCGTCACAAATCTGCGCCTGAGTGGGCAAGAGGGAACAAGATCAAATGTAAACCTTAGATGAAATGACAAACACAGTTGATGGGGGTAGTCAAGGGAAAGAAAGCAAGGTTTGTGATTTAATATTTAATATTTAAGGGAGCCGTTCTTTTCAAACTGAACTTGAGAGGTCATATCGGTCTTTTGCACGTGACGTCACGGCTCATGTCTTTTTGCACTTCCGGTCGGCATGCTGGGTGGATACCGGTTCATTTAAACAGAGGAAGTCCATGTTAAACACAGTGCGATACAGAACAATAACATCAGCAAAATGCAAACTAAATATAAAAATGAGCAGAAGCCTTATAGAGAGAAACTCAACCTTGAAGCCAGAGAACGTTACATGGTGAAGTTAGCTTCAATTAACAACATTGATCCTTACGAGGTAGCAGCTAAGGCATGGACTTCCTCTGTTTAAATGAACCGGTCTCCACCCAATATGGCGACCGGGAGTGCAAAATGTCACGTGTCTGCAAAAGACCGATTGTAACCAGGCTGTGTTATGTCACATCTTTTTCTGCATGTTAGTTACTTCAGGGCTGTAGGTTGTTCACACTGTAATCTCATTACTGTTGCTTTTAAATCACAATGTGAACAATCACGCCAAAAAACAGATTTTTAAAAAAAAATTCATTCAGACTTGTGGTACGAACATACGCTAGTAGAGGTAGTTCAGTACTATGTCCATGACTGATTTAATAAGTTTGTCACTGCAGCTATCAGCACTTTACATGTGTAAAGCAGCTATATTGGATTTTGAGGTGGAGTTGGTCAAGGACTTCCAACTTTGCTCAGTTCAACACTTGCTCTTCTCAAGGGCAGATGTCTCCTCTCCGTCTCCGCTTTTGCTCTGTCTTGTCTGTGAAACTGTCTGAGAGCCTCTCTTCTACAAAATCTTCCGAATCATAACTATGGACTTGGATTTGGTCAGTTGGTCCCTCAACACAACTGATAACATTTCTTTAAAGCAAAGACAGGCTGTAGGCGAGCCGATTTGCCCTGTTGGCATGCACACAGCTGGATATCTCATCGACTTGGACGACGATGATGTACTGTATCTATCTCTGCTGTCATCTGTTGATTTTAAGGACACATATTTAATTGGATTTATGATAACTGGTTCCTGCTTTTTGGATTCAGCTGGTTCCTGGTCTATCAACAAACAAGGAAGTCGTCGGCAGCAAATCTGGACCTGGTCAGGCGGCCTGCCTTACATGATGGCTTGGTTCATGTCTCGAGAACCCAGACTTTTGGCTGAATGGATTACATCTTGGGGATTATTCTCAGGCACATTCCATTGGTATGGTAATTTAATTTGGACATTTCGGAAGTGAGTGGACTGACACAGACTGAAGGTAGATGTCATTAACGTTCTGCCTGTCCCCAAAACAATTGTGTTTATTTGAATTCAGCTCCCTGACTGGCCTTGACAGGCCGTCTTATCTCAACACGCCTGGAAAGTTTTGTAAACCTGACGCTCAGCCCTTCCCAACCCTTCTACTGAGCCTGTGTGTTGTCTGTGGCTGCTCACCGCCCTTGCGTCCCCCCGCCCCCCTCTGCGCAATGTCGTCGTCATTATGTGCTCTTGTGCAAGATTTTTTTCATTATCAAATTTTTGACCTTCAAACAGAGGTGAAAACTGTTTTAGGATTTTTGTTGTTGTCTCCAAACCTTATGTGTCATTTTTCACCACTTTTATTGTCTGTTCAAACATGCAGGTCTCACTTGCAAATGAGTCTTCGAGGCTCAGTGTGACTTATCTGTTTAAATAAAGGTTGAATGAATGAATGAAAACTTTCAGAGTCATAATGTCTATTTCAGGGGTCACTCCTGATGATTTTCCTGTTTTGAAACCATGAAGTTATGTTATAATTAGACACAAAACTAGAAGCTGAAAGTCGAAAACACAAAGGACGAGTTCCTCTTTCACTCTGGCTGTAGTACCATTTTTAAGTCCCAACTCTCTGTGTAAATGAGTGGGAATAACATGAGAAGGCAGACATGTTTCATTTATTTTTGTTAATGTAGATTGTTAGTGCTAAAAATATGAAAATTTTAGTACAAATGAAAAACACTAATCTAACAAAATGAAGTTACTCATTGAACTACCAGGTAAGAAACAGTAAGATATCAGAACCCACTCCAAAAGATCTGAACAGTTGTTTTGATTCATAGTAAATTGCAGCAAGGCATTTTTTTTTTCGTCTTGGAAAATTAAGAAATAAAATAGCTCTAAAATATCAACTAATAATACCTATAATCAGAACTAGTCTGACATCCTGGCAGCTTTACCTGCTCTCATCTTACAATAGCCAGAACACCATGCCTTCTTTGCAATACGCGACCTTTGGCTTTCTGCAGATCATATTGCCATCTGTTTGTTTCCATTTCAAGCAAAGCTATAATCGCTCCAGTCATGAGACATTAAAGGCTCTGATGTTATTTTAAGTTTCTCAGCAACAAAGTTTTCTGCTCTGCAGTACAATAAATTAAATGTGCAAACAGCTACAGTGAATGTATTCTCTTAGTGGAATACTGTACATGTAAAATCAGGACATAAAGCATCACATGACAGGGGAAACATGTTTAATGGTAATACACTGCAAAAAAGTTCATCACTTCAAACTTGTTTTTTGTGCTGAAGTCTGTCAGTAAGGTTCACAGATCAAAATATAACATTTTTGTTGTGCAGCAACAACATAACAAGAATCAACAAGACATCCTATTCAATGAAAGTGACATGGATGAGGTCAAATGACCAACTAACAGACCACACAGGACTGTCTTCCACATTTCACCCTTTAGGCCTGGGTTACATGGAAGTACAGTTTTTCCAAAACAAACTTTTTTTTTGTTGTAATTTCTAAAACAATAATCTTGTAAACACATCAGTTTCTAGAAATGTCTTCATCCACATGGAAACACAGAAAACAACCTAAAATGCTGTAGTAACTATGCCAGGCCTGCACGCGGTGCTGTAACACCGCCACAAAAATAAAAATTAAATCACCAAAAACAAGAAACAAGGCATGGAGCATATGCATAAAACTTGCACACTGAGTGCCAAATATGAACAGGAATAAGAAGAGGGCACTGTAGGATTGTAGGTGAGATTAGAGGTTGTGTTTTGGCTGTCAACACAATAATGCAAGGGTGGCGTTGCAAAATGTTTACACTCTGGAACTCGTAAAAAAAAAATTGGGGGGGGGGGATTCCTAAAATGCAGTTTCCACGTGGATACAGTTTTACACACTGAAAAGCCTACGTGTTTTTACAAAAATCCTTTTATTTCCTTTTTGTGTTAACAATGAAGTTGATATACTTTAAATGCCATTCATAAAAAAAAAGTCTGTAGGCTATAAGAAATCTCTTTGTGGTAACACCTTTGTGCAATATTAGACATAACCAGTAGTGGGCACAGCAAATCAAAAAGTTACGTTTTGCTAACTCATATTCCACTAACTAAAAAATTTGCTTTGCTAACGCTAAACAGGTAAAAATGTTTATAGCTGAAGCTAACACTGAATTGCTAACTGCTCAGACAACTGTCACCCAGTCTGCGTCACGTCTTCGTCTACACCCAGTTGAAGCTGTGTCGACCAATCACATCTTGTCACGTGTACATGTAGTAAGGCCATAGCGTGCCTAACGGACACTTCGAGACACGCCCACAACAGACAGGAAGAAGCTTGTGAATTTTGTTACCAGACAAAGTTGGGAAAACCTAATTTATTAAATAATTCCGCTAACAGTTTCAAAAATCATGCTTTTAAGCCTCCCTGGTAAGGTCTACTCAAGGGTTCTGGAGAGGCGGATCGAACCTCGGATTCAGAAGGAGCAGTGTGGTTTTTGTCATGGAACACTGGACCAGCTCTAAACCCTCAGCAGGATCCTGAAGGGTGCATGGGAGTTTGTCCAACCAGTCTACATGTGCTTTGTGGACTTGGAGAAGGCGTTCGACCGCGTGCCTTGGGGAACCCTGTGTGGGGTACTCTGGGAGTATGGGGTACTAGGCCCTTTGATATGGGCTGTTAGGTCCCTGTACGACCGGTGTCAGAGCTTGGTCCACATTGCCAGCAGTAAGTCAGGCTCGTTCCCGGTGAGAGTTGGACTCCACCAAGGTTGCCCTTTGTCACTGATTCTGTTCATAACTTTTATGGACAGAATTTCTAGGTGCAGTCAAGGTGTTGAGGGGATCTGTTTTGGTAGCCTTAGGATTGCATCTCTGTTTTTTGCAGATATGTGGTCCTATTGGCTTCATCAGGTCGTGATCTACAGCTTTCGCTGGAGCGGTTCACAGTCGAGTGTGACCGGGATGAGGATCAGTTTCTCCAAATCCAAGGCCATGGTCTTGAGCCAGAAAAGGGTAGAGTGCCCTCTCTGAGTCAGGGAGGATGTCCTGCCCCAAGTGGAGGAGCTTAAGTATCTTGGGGTCTTGTTCACGAATGAGGGGAAAATGGAACGGGAGATCGAGAGGCAGATAGGTGCGGCATTGGCAGTAAAGCGGGTGCTGTACCAGTCTGTCATGGTGAAGAGAGAGCTGAGTCGAAAGGTGAAGCTCTCAATTTACCGGTCGATCTACGTTCCCACCCTCATCTATGGTCATGAGCTTTGGGTTGTGACTGAAAGAAAGAGATCAAGGATAAAAGTGGCTGAAATGAGTTTTCTCCGCAGGGTGTCTGGGCTCTCCCTTACCATACCATACCATTTTATTTGTAAAGCACTTTCAACAGGAACAAGTCCACACCAAAGTGCTGGACAAACAAACAAACAACAGGCAACACACACAGTGAAGTACAACATGAAGGACATAAAAACATTGCAGATCATAAATACAAGGTTCAAATACAATTTCAGCTGGTGTTGAAAGCAACAGAATAGTAGTGAGTTTTTAACTGGGATTTGAAAACTGCGAGGGATGGGGCCTGTCTGACAGGTAGAGGTAACTCGTTCCAGAGTCTTGGGCCTGCTACAGAGAAGGCCCTGTCACCTCTGCGCTTCAGGCGAGTTACTGGAACTCTTAAAAGTACCTGGTCCTCTGACCTCAAAGCACGTGGTGGGACATATGGGTGTATCAGATCTGAGAGATAGGCGGGGCGAGGCTGTTCAGTGATTTGTAGACGTACAGGAGAATTTTGAACTGGACTCTAAGATGAACCGGTAGCCAGTGCAGGGAGGCCAAGACTGGTGTCTCTCTTTTGCGTGTGCTAGTTAAAAATCGGGCTGCTGCGTTCTGAACCAGTTGTAATCGTGCAATGGTGGCCTGACTGACGCCAAGCAGAAGTGAATTGCAGTAATCAAGCCTAGATGTAATAAATGCGTGAATTACTGTCTCCAGGTTATTTTTGGATAATATGGGCTTCAGCTTAGACAGTCGCCTCAGCTGGAAAAAACAGGATTTAACAATCATGTTTACATGACTGTTGAGTTTCATGGACGGATCCATTATTATTATGGTGTAGAGGCAGGGCTGCCGACCTGGGACCCGAAGGACACAGGTTCGCGCCCCGGCCACTACACACCTTGGGGTGTCTATGAGTGCACACCTATTTCCCCAGCTCCCCGGGCGCTTTCTATGGCTGCTCACTGCACCACCTGGTGGTGGTTGGGTTAAATGCAGAGACGAATTTCGTCTTGTATGGGAAACATACACAGATGACAGAAATGTGACATTTATTTTTATTTATTTATTATCACTCCCAGGTTTGTGACCTTTTGTTTTTCAGACAGGGGTAGAGCAGAAAGGTCGATGCAGTGGTTCGAGGTTGTGTCATTGGGAAGGAACAATGGCTTCAGACTTCTTATCATTGAAACTTAAGAAATTTAAAGCCATCCAGTCCCTGATGTCAGCCAGGCAGTCGAGCAGAGGCTGAATAGAGCATGTTCCATTTTGTCTTAGGGGAAGGTAAATTTGACAGTCATCGGCGTAGAAGTATGTTGTGTTTCTGGAAAATAGCACCAAGTGGCAGCAGCCAGGTATAAGGAGAATAAGAGAGGACCCAGGATGGACCCCTGCGGTACCCCCCATTTAAGAGCCGCCACTGCAGAACTAAAATCATTGATGGAGACACAAAAGGATCTGTCAGAGAGGTAGGATCTGAACAAATTTAGGGCTGACCCTGTGATGCCCACCCACTGCTCCAACCTAGCAATGAGGATCTCATGGTCAATGGTGTCGAACGCGGATGAGAGGTCCAATAGGACAAGCAGCACAGTGTCACCTGTGTCTGTGGATAGGAAGATGTCGTTAAAAACCTTCAGTAGGGTAGTCTCAGTGCTGTGGAGAGATTTAAAGCCAGATTGGAGTAGCTCGGGGATAGCGTGATCCTCCAGGAAACACTTCAACTGGGACTCAACTATTTTCTCTAGGAGCTTAGATACAAATGGGAGTCTGGAGACAGGCCTGAAGTTGGATACTACTGAAGGGTCGAGGTTTGGTTTTTTCAGGAGAGGTTGAACAGCAGCATGTTTTAATGATTTTGGCACCACACCCGAGGATAGACTGTGTAATTGAATAAATGATGTTTAGTAAGGTATTTAAACACTTACTGAGCCACCATTATTGGATGCGCAGTTTAGCAGACTTTAATCTTGCACAAACTGCCACCAAAGTGCGAGTTCTTCCTTTTTCCGATACTAAATTGTTTTTACTGTGATTAATCAGAAATGTAATTTCACGCTTAGACTTCAATTTATGTTGGTCTACCAAAAAATAGACCTTTTATTGAAACTATCACAAGAATTACATTAAACATTTGTATCGATATTAGCTCTGATTTAATAACTACGTTGACAAGAATTCAAATTAAAACAAACAGACAATTAGGAACTTAACTGTTGGCACATTACTT
>JBBPBX010048736.1:0-10471 GCA_038048925.1 Garcialebias charrua
ATCCCTCGTGGCATCCTGAAACAGCGGATAAAAATACTTTAATAGTGGAAAAGGAACGGCCCTTCTCCAGCAGTTCTTGCAGAAAAGTGAGAAGCTGAGCTATATTACAGGAATATGGGATAATATTCCTCTCTAGACACCAGATCTCAAAAACACGCCATTTGCGTGCATAAAGCGTCTGTGTAGACTCTGCCCGTGCACCGTGAATTGTATTCACCACATTACTGGGTAGACCAGAGGCCATCAGCCGGTCCCTTTCAGGGGTCAGACCCATAACGGCCAGAGGCCCGGGCGTGGGTACTGTAGTGGGCATGACCGTGCCCGCTCTGATACCTTTGTATTTTTGAACTGTTCCAGAGATGACCTTTACTGACCTCTCAGTAAAGCAAGACATTAACACTATTTTATTACATTATTTTGAATCAAAACACAATAAGTCATATCAAAACACAATAAGTCATAAGAGACTCTCTTATTCCTCTATTTTTGTGTTAATGAATAACCTTGTGTTACTTGTATAAGCATGTTTGATAGTCAAAGACTGGTTAATAGCCTATATGCCACGGGGGGGCGTGACGTACTTCCGGCAAAATGCAACACCTACCCGCCACTTCCGGTTCCCATCCACCTCCGTTGTTGTTAGCGTTATCTCCTAGTAGCAAACCATGACAACGAGCCAAAACGGGAAGCGGCCCCGCGCTACCGGCACTACACGTGAGTACCGTTGTGTCCGCCCACCGGTGGGAACAGCTGTTCCGCGGGGGGGTTTCGGCGAACATTTATCGCGGCTATCCGTAGGGGGAACGTCGCCATAATTTTATATGGTTTTATATGTGTATAGAGTTGTTATTGGTGTGTATGCCGATGTTTTATTAATTGTATTTAGTCATTTATGTTCGTGCCTTTCCCGCTAACCGGAAGTGCGCCGTCTGTGTAATGACTGCGGAGGTGCTGGAACGGAAGCCCGTGGCATATAGGCTATTCAAAATGTTTAATTCAAGTTGGAAATCCAATGCTATTTCAAAATGTTGATCATTATTCGTTTTTCTTCTCAAACCTGCAGTGAAGATTCAGTGACACTGTTTATCTCATTTTAGTTTGAGCTCAGGACATCAATCTCCTCATAAGAGAGTTTTGTTTTTGCCCTACTTAAATATCAAGATTGAATAATATCTGTTTTTGCTTTTATCATTAATAGGTCCCATATGTGATGCTGTGATGACGTTGTCTTAATCAAACCAACAGATCAACAGTGTTGTTAATGAAGTTAAGACAGTTGTAATCAGCTTTTATCATATATACTGGCGTCTTAAACTAACCCTTTAAGATTTCTGACATGAACTAATCTCTGAACCTCCTGACACACTCTGGGACGTCACCGCATGCTGCTCCTGGCTCACACAGACCGAATCAGAAAGAGCTACGTCTTTCTAGGTCAAGTTAGCCTTAAAAGAGCTCTGACTTCCTGTTTTCCGGGGAGTCTGCTGGGGTAAGCCTTAAACCATGGTCTTCTCCAAAGAACTGATGATCGTCTGGTCAACACGCTAATGACCACGTCGTTCAGTTAAAGACTTATAACATGCCAAGTTATAAGCCATCTTCAACAGCTGAAAAGCTCTCTTTTATTGACATTCCTTTAAGGAACGTCTTATCTTGAACAACAACACCAGGAGCTGCCGTTACTTTCGGTTCGAGTCAAGGCGCACGTCTGGAGACGCTGAGAACGGTAAACGAACTGACCAAACTGGACCGAGGGAGACTGACCATCTTCACGAGGTAAAAGTCGTCAAATGCTTTGCCAAGGGTACCAACGTGTAGCCGAGATCGGCCGGAGAACTGCCATGTTTCTGGTTAAACACATCAAGATAACTCCCTGACTCTTAACTTCTTTTCCTCCATTTCCTTCCTCCTAAACCTTTATCTTCCTAAGCCAGAAACTAAGTTAATGTACCTGCAGAAATGAGTAAAATATCATCCTTCACTTGTTCTGTTGTTCCTATATTTCATCTGTGCTGAAGTTAATTATAGGAAAAATAATCAACCAATCATGTACAAATGTGTGATGTAATTTACAATTATGTTAAATAAATGGTCCAGTCCTGCTGTGCCAACATAAGTTTAACGTTTCCTGTGAATTACATCTGGTCAAGTTATAGAATTATTGGTATTAAGCTGATTATTATTATTATTATTATTATTATTATTATTAAAAAGAGAGAACCCGTTTAATTAATGATGTATTTTTGTGTCAGTCTAAACCCTGCCAATTTATACATCTAAAATATAGGTAAGTCAGTAAACTGACCCCTTCCTATATTACTACAGTACCATACATTCCCATGGGCCTGTGACAGGAGGTCTCTATGTGCAAGCAGCTGCCATGTTGTTCCTGCTAGTAGTGAAATCACTTCAGCAAACCAGGCTTTCTTTGGCCACTTTGGGGCCACCAGAATCAATGAGAGGGCCCCTTTGCGTACACGCTCCTTTGTCGCTTGGATCAAAGCGACAGGTGGGAACGCATAATAAAGCCTCATTGCTGGCCAATCGTGCGCAAACGCGTCCAGCCCCAGTGATGCGTTCACGTCCAGTATGGAGTAAAACATAGCACGGTGGGTGTTTTCTCTGCACGAGAAGAGATCGACGTCTGCTTCCCCATACCGTGTCCAGATCTGGTCCACGATACGTGGGTGTAGACACCATTCCGAGGGGAGGGGCGCACCTCTTGAGAGCACATCTGCCCCGTAGTTCAGCTTCCCTGGCAGGTGTGTTGCTCTGAGCGACAGCACCCGTGAGCTGCACCATGTTAAAAGTTTCTGTGTCAACAGCAGAAGGGGTGGGGATCGAGTCCCCCCTTCTCTTTTGACATGCGCGATCGCGCACGTGTTGTCTGATCTTATCAAAACATGTTGATATGTGATCAGACCCTTCCTGTAGAAGTGTTTCAGTGACAGGAACACAGCCATCAGCTCCAGCTGATTGATATGGAGCTTAGCTTCCTGCTGGGACCACACACCTCAAACATGTTGGTTCCGGCATAGACCCCCCTCCCACCCAGACTTTGAGGCGTCTGTCATCACTAGGGCCCGAGATAACACTCTGCCCAATGGAACACCTTTGCTGAGTGTAGTAGTGTCTCTCCATGGCTGCAGGGCTTCCAGACAGTCTGAGCTAACTTTCATCCCTCTCATTTGTTGCGAGGGCGAGCTACTGCTGCGTGTGGAGCCAAATCTGAAACGGGCGCATTTTTAATAAGCCCAGATGAATTGAGAAGATTCCTGCTGCCATGAAACCCAAAAGACGTTGACAAAGCCTGAGTGTCACAGTTTTGTCTAGTTGGAAATGGGCCAAGCAGAGCTAGAGGTCAGATATCTGTTTTTCTGACAGTCTCGCTCTGTACAAAACAGAGTTCATCTCCAATCCTAGGAAAACAATGTCCTAGGATGGGGACAAATGACTTTTTTCTGAGTTTATCACGAAACCTAGAGATTTTAGGTGTGACATCACTCGAGCTGTGTGTATTCTTGCTTGCTCATGGGAGCTTGCTATAATTAAAAGATTGTCCAGATAGTCCAAAACTTCCTCATGGGAACTAGTGCAACTTTGAGACATTTCGTAAACACCCTTGGGGCTAACAAGAGGCCGAAAGGCAGGACTTGACATTTGTACTTGGCGTTCTCGAACGCAAAACGTAGGAATTTTCTGTGGCACTGTAGAATGCTGATATGCAAATATGTATATTTCAATTCCACAGTGCAAAAGTAGTCTCTCGGGCATACAGAGTGAATCACCTGACGTAGCATCAACATTTTGAACTTGTACGATCTCAGTCGTCTGTTCAAACGTCTCAAATCCAGAATCGGCCGTAGGCCTCCCCCTTTCTTAGGAACCACAAAGTATTTGCTGTAATAGCCTTTGTTTTTCTCCTGAGGAGGAACATCTCTGACCGCTCCTTTCTGCAGCAACGAGCGTATTTCCTCTCTTAGAATGGAAGCGCGAGCTAGGCTCATTGTTAATATTATCTCCCCAGAGAAGGGTGGTGGCCGTCTGAAAAATTGCAGTCTGTACTCGTGAACTACAGTTCCCATGACCCATTGCGATGGGCTGCACGCTGCCCAGGCTCTCGCGTCAGCAGCGAATCTGGAAGGCATGTTCACTCGAGAGTTCATTTGTTTCAGGTGAGGTGGGGGTATATGAGTGGCCCCCTCCTCCTTGTTTAGCTGAGGGCTTGTTTGGCCCTCTGGTGGGGCGAGGAGCCTGTCTGTGACAGATCACCCTCTGCCCCCCTGTTTGGGCTCGTTGGGCCCTTTGGTGGACAGAGTCTTATTAGAGGGGGGATCGACCGACTGTGTGAAACGGCTCCCCATCTTCTTTATTGACTTTGTTTGCATTAAAAAATGGTGGGGTTTCCCTTGTAATGCGGAGTCGTGACACAGTACCTTTTGGACATTTTGAGACTTTATTGTCGTGTGCAAACAACAATTTCTCTTTATTACACAAACATTTGAGTGTTTTTGTGTGTTTAAATGTTCTGGACCAGTTAATCGGGATTTCTTTAACACAGGTACTGGTGGTAAAAATTCAGCTTTTCCTTTTCCCGATGGGTGGAAATGCCTGTAATGGTGCAGGAACAGCTCTGGATCAGGCTGACTTCTGCTTTCTCTCTCGCACCGCGGAAGAAGTTCTGGGTTTACCCGTCTGGCATGGGACAAACCTGTGCTTTGACCAAGCCTGGCCTGCCTGAAGAGTGCGGCCATGTTGCTCTGAGGTGGGTTTTGGCTGTTGCTCAACCTTGAGCATTGGCCTCTTCGGAGCTGGGCATCTGGTGAGAGAGTGGTGGCGCTGCTGTGAGCCTCTTTGGCTACTCGAGTCTCTGGCTTGCAAGAAATGTTTTCTGGGCATGCCTTCACGCAGGGCTTCCTCCTGTTTTCTCCTCTGATCACATCTGCTCTGGATCCTCTCCAGGGCACCGCCGAACAGGCCTGATGGCTCTATGGCGGGGTGGAGGAACACTAGCTCTCAGGGAGATCAGTTAACGTGAGCCATAAATGGCGTTGTGCAATCACTGTTTCAGCCATACACTTCCCTTGGGCGATGGCTGCTGAACCGGTAAGGCAAGGGGATGAAGTCTGCTGCTCTGCGTGCTTCGTCCAGGATCTCAGCCGCCTTTTTCTTTGAGGAGGTGTACCGCAGCTCCTGCAGCTTCTCAGCTTAATAATGCCGGGTTCCCACCAAACGCGTTTCGGGCGGCCGACGCTGCCACTTTACATGCAAAGTCTATGTGGAGGCGCGGCCAGGGGCGGCGCGGCCAGGGGCGGCGCGGCCAGGGGCGGCGCGTTTTGAGCATTTCAAGCAGCGCGGCAGTTCTTTCCCACGCACGCGCGCGTCCAAAGCAGCCGAGGCGTCGAGCAGCCAAAGTTCATTCATTTGAACTTTGGCTGCTCGACGCGTCGCAGCAACCAATCGGGAGAGCCTCTGCTATGTGATGATGCAACAACGACGGGACTGTTTTTGGACTTTTTAAACTTACCCCAACGAGCCTCCATGAAGAAACCAGCCTCCGGTAAGAAACTTGGCATTTTTACAGTTGCCGTTGTCCGCTCGAGCGTACAATCACCCCAAACATTAAAAAAAGTTTTAATCTCAACAAAGACTTTCAGAGCTGCAGTTCGGCTCATAGAAAACCCACTCAAGTAGTAACGAGGCTCACGTACAATTGATTTTATCTGCCCAGTGTACAGAAAACAAAACAAATCTGACCGGGAAGTGAGCCAGACGCTTCTCCCACTGTGCGTCTGCAGACGCGTTCGGTGTGAACAGACATCTGTTGACAAGCAGCAAACACGGTGTATTGGGAGCGTTTTGACACGTTTGGTGGGAACCCAGCATAAGCCTACAGCATGGAGGCAGTGTTGAGGACGCGAGCCGCAAGTTGAAGAGCTGAAACATGGCAAGGCTTGCTGGGCAATGTGGGCTTCGAGCCCAACGTCTTGGGCGCCTAGTGTGCCGCCAAAGTCTCGTCCATCTGTGGGATGTGGGCCAAACCAGCTAACTCCATGCACTCGATGTCCAGGAATTGGGAGCGTGGCAGTGTTAAGGGCGCTCTCGGTTCTGACCACGAGCGTGTTAGCTCAGTCAAAAAGTCAGGAAAGACAGGCATCCTGTGTCTCACAGCAGCCTGTTGCTTGGCAAAAAAGTAGTTCCCAGCCAACCTCGTTAACTGTTGTCGAGGTGGTGGTTCTGGCCACTTTACTTTCAACGCCTCTGCAGCTCTGTGGCACAGCTCGAACAAAGTAGGAGTGGACCCATCCAACTCCGCTTGTACTACCGCGGTTCCCTGGGAGAAGTCCTCGACCTCTCCTTCCTCCTCGTTGTCTGCCTCGTCGTCCGACAGGTCACCAGAGGCTGTGAGCGACAGCTTGTCTGCTTGCAGCATGTCTCTCGTGTCGAAGTTGGTCCTCGTGTCCCCGTCGGGGTTGTGGAGATCCATTCTCTCACCCCAGCTTAACGCCCCGCTGTCCTCCATCTCAGCCGCCTCCAGCTGCGTTGTAGGCGTGAGGGTCTCTGAGAGGAGTGGGTCCCTTACCGCGGTGGAGCTGCCCATGGCCTTGGCCACAAAGTCCACGTATCTCTGTCGCACTGTCTCGCGCAGCTAGCTGTAGTGAGAACACAACTCAGGGGATTCCAAAGCTGCCTTGGCGTGGACCATTCGCAAGCATATCGGGCAGGCATCTTGTGTGTCTGACGATGAAATGAAGTAGCCACATGCACTGGGATAAGGCCGAGATCTAGGGCTCGCTGGTCTGCTGCCGGCCTTGTTGGAGTTCTTTGATTTCCTTTTGGCTTTCTCAGGAGCCATGGTCGAGAAAAGGCGTCGAGTGGAAGCCAGTTAGCGATAGCTAAACAGGTTCGAAAAATTCTTCTCGCTGTGCTGTTCTTATGGGCTAACCCATTAGCTCCGTTAGCTAACAGGCAGGCACGTGGTGCAGTTAGCGTCCCGCTTAACTGACCGACGAAACAGCAAAAAATGGACCTTAGCCGATGCTAAAAATGTCGACAACACTTAGTTAGCGGCCGCTAAACAAAGTGTTCGCAGGGAAGTTCTCATTGACGCCCTTGGCAGGGAGCGTGCTCACCTCTGGACGGGCGGTTCAGTCACTCGAGACGGTGTCCTGCAAAGTTCAGGTGTGAAGCGAGGTGAAGTGCAATAAGAGGTCGAACGTGAGGCTTCACGTCTTTTATACCAGGGGGGCGGGGCCCCCTGGTGACGCTGACGCTCACTTGCGTTAAAAGGCGTGATTGTAATGCTTCACGTGAACCGCGCGGGGGCGCAATTCCCCATACTATCTGTTCAACACACCGCAGTGGACTGACTGATAGGGAACTGCTGAAAAACAGCTGAAATTAGCTGAAAGTAGCTGAAAAGTTTCAATTTGCACAAAGAAGCTGAAGCAGAACAACATGCGAAAGGAGCAGTAAAAGCTTGTGAACAGATGTAAAGATCTGAAGCATACATGAGCTCAATTTATTTTCTGTGAGAGAGAAAATGGCAGAAATAAATATTATAATATAAATAAATAAATAAATATTGAAAAAAGCTAAAGTTGCACCAATACCAAAAGTATTAGGAGCAGCATTGTCCTGAAACAGCTGAATGTTTTGATATAGCTTCAAAACAGTGGGACGAGAATCACTCTGAAAAACATACAGGATACATATAATAGAAAACAACAACAACAACAACAACAACAACAACAACAATAATAATAATAATAATAATAATAATAATTATTATTATTATTATTATTATAAATAGAAAAACAAAATGGCAGCAAAGGCTAAATACTGAACTATTTCAAATCCTTCACACGCGCATCAACAGATGTGCTTGAAACGCACAGAACAGCTGCTGCACGTGCACGCGCACCTCTCAGAAGTTTTGACAGCGCGCGCGACTGGGAGGTCCCGCGAAGGTAATGTCGCAAAGCTTGTCGTAAACCAGGTGTGGAGCGGGGGGAGGTGGAGGAGGAGGAGGGGGAGCGGGGTGAGAGAGGAGGTGACTCTCCGGCAGCATTTAGACACAGAGAGAGGATCATGGCGGATGGCCCCAGGTGTAAGCGCAGGAAGCAGGCGAACCCACGGAGGACCCACGGTGAGACCCCCCCCCCCCCCCCCCCACTCTGAACACGCTGCGTGACTCGGGAGGTGACCGGATCTTTTGCTGGAAACTTGTGAGGTGCTCGTGTCAGCAGGAGTCCCGTTATACCTGCTCCTCCACGGGTGGACCGTTACACACGCACCTCACGGCGCGGGTCCACGCGCACTCTGCGCTCGTGTGTTCTGCTCCGCACGCGCAGGGAAGTGCTCGTGTGTTGGTTTGGTTCATGTTGGGACGAGTTTGAAAACAAACTGTGGAGTGAGTGGGTCCAGAGGAGTTCCTCCTGGCGGTTGCTGCGGTCACTCTGGTTTGTCCGTGCGCGGCTGCGCGCGCTTCACAAAGTAGCGGGGACTGTTGCGTGTCACTCGCACGGTGGGTCGCGTGCGTTCACTCTCTTGAACTCCACTTTTATACTTTGATCTCACGTGCTCGTGCGCGCTCCGTGCTCACGCTGTTGTCTATGGGGCTGATAACGGTTCTGATGGTCTCACGCGCTCCTTGCTGCTGCCCATATAAGGAGCGCGTGTCGGGAGATCCTGTTCACACGGAACAATTCATCCTCGTGCATGTGAAAACAGAAACTATTATTTTATTATGTCACGGTTTGATGCTGTTGGCTTCAGAAAAGTCTTTGCTTCTGTAGTGCGTGTTGCGCGTGTGTTGCTCTGTGCGCGTGTTGTCGCTGTGAGCGCTCTAGGGTTTTCTCAGAGTGACTGGAGGAAAAAGAGTTTATTATTTATTATTTATTGATCCAAGTGTTGCTGATGTGCTCATAAAGTTTTTATAATAACTCTGTTCATGTTTTATATATTTTGTTCTTCAGCTGTCAGTCAGCTGCCTCTTTCTTCTTGTCACTTTGTTCTGTTGGATGTTTAAGTGACGTCATCACGCAGACTGTTACGTGTTTGTTTGTGTCTGACTGTTAGCAAAACATCCCAAATTGAAGAGAGTGTGTTGAAAGTCGCAGAACGAATGTTCAGGCTGATTATTTGACATGATTGTGTTTCGGTGTCCTTGTTGTGTTTCTGGTGTAACTGGGACCCTGCGTTTTGTTCCACCTCGTGTTCCACATGTGATGAGAACCACAGTAAAGAACCTAGAGGACATTTGGAGTCAGTTTCATGTGAGATGGTGCCAAATCATAAAAAAAGACTAAATGTCTTCAACTTGATTCAGTTCTGGACTGGTGCAACATAGACTGATTTGAAAACGTGGTCAGGGAGCACTGACTGTTGAAAACCAGTTCACAGAACAACCAGTAAAAACGACCAGTTTGATTCTTGCAGCTCGTTTGATTCAGTAAGTTCCTGCAGGCAGAGGGACAGAGGTGAGCAAAGAGGCGACAACCTGCCGCCCGCTGCTCCCCCGTCCTGCTGGCGTCAGCCTCAGCACCCCCCCATCCTCCCCCCAAATGGGGAAACTGATTCTCTGCATTTCCCCAGCTCCTTTAAGGCACCCGAGGTGCAGCTGCGGGGTTAAAGGTGGGGTGACATCATCTTACAAATTTGCATAAAATGATAGAAGATATATCTCTTGTATCATTCAACTATGTTTTGTTTTTGCCAAAGGTGGGCACAGACCGCTAGAGAGCGCTAAAGCGCTAATCCGCTTACAGCGGACCTAAACTTTTTGTCAGCGTTTTTGTGGTTTGACTAACTTTTATAATTCATAAGCGGATTTGTGCTATTTTTTATTTAAAATGCAGTACCGTTAATAACTAATTATCTATCAGTAAAAACCAATAAACTTATTTAGAGGCTCTTATACTGGCTCCGTAGCTGCTTGTTTTACCTTTTTCCCCACCGTAAAGAGCAGAGAGGAGGGAGGGTTGGAGGGGGGAGGGAGCAGAGCGGAGAACAGACTCGGATCTACCATGTAGCAAATGATGCCGTTGCCTGGGGATCCCAATCAGCATGGGGCACCGGCCCCGCCGCGCCCCGGCCAGTCACCTACATCCCTAACATTGATCCTGCTTGTTAATGTACATTTAACATAAAAATAATTATAGTTACGATGAAAACGATCATTAAATACGCAATACAAAAACCGGTCGATTTCTGTATCCCCCTACTAAAAAATGGACTATTCCATCTTGACATCTTCCGGGTCAGAGGTGAACTCGGGGGCTAATTCTGTGGCTAGCTGGTTGTGCTGGGTTTCTTGGATAAATCCGCAGAGAACCCCGCTGTTTCAAGCCAAATTAACGCGGCCGGAGGATTTTATTGTGTGTTTTGTGTCGACCACTCGACGGTGAGTCGTTAGTTTTATGTATTTGGGTTACTTTTATGTATAAATGCGGTGGCGACACACCCGTGT
>JBBPBX010048736.1:15210-25634 GCA_038048925.1 Garcialebias charrua
TGCTGTCATTGGTGAGCCAAAGATCTCTCCTCCAGCATCACCTCATCATGGAGCTGACCATCAGTGATGATGAGAGGATGTGAAACCTCACACTGAAAAGCACAACCTAATCAGTTTCCGGCAGCATCAGTGCACATCTGTTATTGTAGTCGGGCACATTCTCTATCTCCAATTTGTCTTTTCTGCACTTGTTACAATCGCAAATATAGCCTCCAACCGCATCCTGTCCAACACCACACAATAGCGTAATCTTTTGTGCTGTTCAACAAACTAAAACCACAACAGCATCCTTGCTTTTTGCAAATGTACAAACATTCATGTTCAACCATGGTGTTATCACAGCCCATGTTCATTAGCGGTGCTCCAACATTCATCTAACACACGCTGAAAGCTAACACGGAAAATTTGTGTTTCTGACATTTGCTTCTGTCCAAACGCTCAAAAATAATTACAGCGTGCACATCGCTGTGGAACAAAAATGACATTCATGTGAGATTTAATTGTACCCGAGTTGTTCCAGGATAATTGGTGACAAGTTTGTGCTCACGCCACGGAGCGAAAGAATTGAGTGACAGAAGCTTTTTTACAACACTACTAGTCGGTAAATTAAGTCTGAAACACACAGGAAGCCAAGAGCGAAAACCACCAGACTGGTGAAAATTAATCTGCAGATTGCCGTGTTAATTTATTTGTGCCTTTGTAGAGAAGAACAGACTGTGTGGGTACTGCTCATTTAAAAGAGTCTGACCATTGAAGAAAGGTTGGCAGGAAAGTGTGGCTTCTTCTTCCACTGAGGCTGTATTTTAGCGTGCATTAAGCAACACCATCAGTCTGGTGTCATAAACAAGATCAATAAACCAGTAAAAACACGCTCATTCAACTTTTATTTAAACAGATAAATCACATTGAGCCTCGAAGACTCATTTACAAGTGAGATCTGTTGGACAGACAATAAAAGTGGTGAAAAATGACACATAGGGTTTGGAGACAAAAAAAATTCCTAACATATTTTTGATTTCTGCATGCAGATCAAAAATGTGATAATGTGACATCTGCATGTTTAGATTCTGCTTTGTATCGGCGCAGTGCTGTTTTTATACCAAGCTAAACTGTAGAGTTTATATTCTAACATCTATTACCAAAGGTGTGTAAATGTGTTTTTGTTTGTTTGTCAGTAAAATATCTCATCAACCAGCAGACAAACTTTATTGAGCCTCTCAGAAAGTAATCACTGAATGAATACCTAGTGACTACTTTCAGACTTAACCCTATTCAGGATGGCTGCCACATTAGCAAACATTAAAAAAGGCCATAGACCTGTGATGGACTTGAGACCTATCCAGGGTGTCCCCGCCTCTCGCACAGTGACTGCTGGATATGGGCACCAGTGAACCATGTGACCTGAAAAGGAAAAGCAGGCGAAGATAATGGATGGATGGATGGATGGATGGATGGATGGACAAGCTGAAATGTTGTGTGGTAATAGCTGAGAGTCATTCTCAACATATGTTCTGAGTGGTAACTAATTGCCTGAGTTTTGTTTTTAAAACTGTAGTGGAACAGACCTGGTCTCTGAACTGTCGGTGAAAACACCTGAATTCACCTTTTCACTGAAGCTCTCAAGTGAATCTCCTTTTCTCTGAAAACCTACAGTGAAGGACAAAATGACTGTTTTATTCCAGTTTAGTTGAATCAAGAGACACAAATCAGAAGAGACTTTCTTTAATTTGTGTTAATTCAGAATTAATCAACACAATAACTTCAATATACTGTATATATCATGGTTTATGCAGTTAGAATGTTGATCACTTCTTCATACGATGAATCAAAGCATCACCTGTTATTATTCATATGAACAGTATACAGTGTATTCTTAATATGTGAATGATCTTACTAAGTTGGTATATTTTTTCTATGTCTAAAGTTGAAGAACAAGTCAGAATAATCTGTTAGTATTTGTTTGAAATGTTTAGGAACAGAGTGAAAAGTCGTAGACATAAGTTGTCTCCTGTCTCCTGTCCAGTGTTGGGAATGTTACTTTAAAAAAGTAATTAATTATAGTTACTAGTTACTTCTCCCAAAAAGTAACTGAGTTAGTAACTGAATTACTCACCTATAAAAGTAATTAGTTACCAGGGAAAGTAACTATTGTTTGTTTGTTTGGTTTAAGTTTAGATATATCTACGAATTTAAAGTAGAAATGCTTACAGCACCTCAACAGAACATGACTGGTTGACATACTATACTTCAAGTTTTTTCTTCATTACAAAATACAGGTTAACAAAATAATATAACAATTGTGTTTTCAGCTCTATGTACACACTGTACTGTTCCAAGTGTTTTCTTAGAAATAAAAGTAAACAGTTAAAATAAGTGCTTTGTAGTGTAAAATAAAATCAAACCCTCACACAACTGGTTCAAGTATTTTCTTAAAAACAAAATAACCATTTTAACAATATGGAGTACTTCTAAAACAGTACTGAAAATCTGAATTACCTGAGCAGAGATGCTTCATCAGATCAGATTACGACGGACATCAAACACTTCGCTCCTCCGGGACATTAATGTACACTTCACATGCACGTTCTTGCCCTTTACCTCAAGGAGAATAAAGTAGTGTCTGTATTTCCACTTTGAAAACGCCAACTTTCCCTCCAGACTCGCCATTGCTGCAGGACTTCACTTTCAGCTTTGAAGCTCCCTGCAACGCTACGTGTATGAACTGAACAACAGAACCCCTGATTGGCTGACCTCTGCCTGACACTCTATCTTAGCCAATCAGCATCATCCTTATTGTTTCACCCCTCCCTCCCCTCTGCTCCGTCCTCCCTCAAAGGGGAAAAAAGTAACAAGCAGCTTTACGAGAGCCAGAGCGGAAGACAAAAGTAACGTACACCCATTTAGTGTTTGTAACGGTAATGGCGTTGTAACGATAGACATAGTAACTACTTAGATTACCCGTTAATGAAAAAAAAAAAAACGCCGTTTGTAACGCCGTTTATTTGTAATTCCGTTATTCCCATCACTGCTCCTGTCCTTTCTAAAAACAAATCCATCTGTTCTCAAAACTGTCTGCTTCTTGTTTTGTAAACATTTCTAACTGACGTCAACAAATCTCCCATTCGCTGGTCGATTGAACCAATGAACGGAGAAGAAACTCTGACGTCAGATCCTGTTAAAAGTTCCAGCTTCCTGGAACTTGCCAGTCCCTGAGAGAGTCTGAGATGCTTTGGACTTCTCTCTGAGTCAAAGACCCCGTCATGTCAGCAAAGGGTTACAGCAAGCTGCTGTGAATCCTGAACCGAGTGTCACAGCTCCAAGCTGTGAACTCTTTCTGGAAGTTTTATCTTGAAAACCAAACCGGAGCTGAGGCTGTTATCACGGTGAAGTGGAAGCTGACTTGCAGCGAGCAACTGAAAGCTGAACGCTGGTCGCCTATGAACCGTAACAGAACGGTTAATAAGGCTGGGACTAGTTTGCCGGGCTGAGACCAAAAATCTTCGCACAGGTAACGTTGATGGCCATTCGACCAAAAGTCGAGCGGAAGCTGCCGAGGAACTGCTATGTTTCTGGTTAAAACATATCAGGATATTTCCCTTTAACTCCCTCCATCTTTCATCTTCCAACTCTGAAACTTTCTTCTTATTTAAGCCTGTAAAATTAAGCTAAATGCCTAGAGAAAAGTTATACAAAGACCTATAACTTGTGTTCTGTTGTCTCTAAGTTTTAATCTGTGAAAGTTAGTTATAGGAAACCTGATCGATCCAATCTGTAAATATGTTGTGATGTAAGTTAATGATTTGTTAATTAAATGATTCAGTTCATAAATTGACGTTTCATGTTTTTACATCTCATCACTGAGTCACAGATTTATTGAATATTAAACTGAAATAGATGAGAACCCGTGAATTATGATGATAATTTGTGTCAGTCAAACCCTGCTCAAATTTACATCTAAGTACCGTACTGTATAGGTAAATCAGTAAACTGACTAAGTCCCTATATTATTACAATACGTTGTCTTTAACTAATGAAGTCAACTCTTGAGCTAAATATGGTGTGGGTGTACCATGCATTAAAACCATGACTCTCTTTTTTCAGCATAAAATTAATTTTTTCATCTATGGCATGAAAGGCGGTGGACAATATCCTTTAAGGAATGCTATGCAAAGACAGAGGCAGGAGTACAAAAGGTAAGTGAACTTTATTTACAGGTGAACTGGTGTCGTTGCAGCTGCAAGGGAGAAGAGTATAAGGTGAGTATGGGTTCTGGTTGTAATTTAGAATATTGAATCCTTGAAATGGAGAATAACTCCTTAGTTTGTGTTGTAGGTAAAGGCCGAGAAGGAGAGGAGAGGTTCTGGGTTTTGCTGGAGATCCAGTTTTGAGGTGATTGGCAGTGGAGAGAGGAGCAGGTCGACCCAGTTGTGATTTGTTTGAAGATGGTTGTTGAAAGGACACCGTTGATCCACAGGTGGAGCCCAGTGGAGAGGTGAGGTCCTAGGGAGGACTTGAAGAGGCAGGTCATGGAAGGTCCTGGAGGAATCACAGTTGGTGAGAACCAGCTTCAACAAAAGGTTAGTTAGCTGTACTTAAATTACCATTTGGTAGATGATGTCCCAACACTGTGTAAAGCCCCCAGTATAGCTCTGCGTTGGGCCGAGCGCCGCTGCACGCCATGTGAGCGCCGCGGCACAAGCCTTTGAACGGAGGCGTGAACGCGCCAAGCTCAAATTTTACGACCGCTTACGCGCACGCGTTGTCTCACAATAAACTGCCCGAGGGCGGACTGTTTTGTATGAGACACAAATGTATTAAATTCCTCTTCTTCATCGCTGATCTGGACTTTTCTTTTGTTTTTTTGCCAAAAGTCAAGTGATCGCTTGAAGCGGTCACCATTCGCTTCCTCCTCCGATGAGGAGGAATGAATGAATTTGTCACGAGCGAACTAAAGTCATGTCCAACGTGGATGCGCCAGGTTCTAAATATTTCCTGGTGGGCTGTGGGCTGCATGACCAGCGCTCCCTGTTTTTATTTTATTTTTTAGAACTTTTTATTAACATATAAACACAAAATACCGCTGCGTAGCTCGTGCCTTTTCTTTTACCACCCGAGCTGTCAATCAAATCAGTAGGCGTGTCAGCAAATGACCAATCAACGACCTCAGTTTGTCCCCTAGGTAAACGCTCCGCCCTGCTTCTGCTCAAATGATGTCAAGAATTTGGAGCAAAAGCGCTGGAGCCTACACAGAGCTATAATGTGAACTGCCTGCGCGTAGCACGCGCGCGTCGAGCGGCGCTCGGCCCAACGCAGAGCTATACTGGAGGCTTTAGAGTTCTACTGGCTGCAGCTCCTACCCAAGATGGCCACCAATTACCACAGCTGCCGTCATCTCCCTGATGAGACCTTCAATTATATAAGGCTGCAGTCAAGTTCTACTCTTCGCTGGGGCATTGAGCTATTTATGGTATTTATGCTCTCAATCTGTTTGTTTCCTTAGAAGAGTTACTAACCTTGTTCTCTGTGCCTCCAGTTCTCCTGTGTCTTTGGATCCCTTCCTGTTCGGGCTCGCCTTGGGTTTAGTTCCTGGTCCTCGGGCCTGATCCTCCAAGCCATCCATCTGTGAAACTGGTTCACCATCCTCTGGGCTCAATTGGATCCGCTCTCACGCTCTACTCAAACCAACCAACCTGTAAGAGGAAAAACATCACAAGTAATCAAAGGACCAACTCTTATTCCAATCCATCTGACATCCTGTTTGTTTCTCAGGAGCTCCGGACCACCTGTACATAGTCACCTGCACAAATAAACACTGTTTAATTTTAATCTTGTGGAGTCTTGTCTCGTTCCGGGTCTCGTACTAATCTGGGTTTACTGAAATCATTACACACTGAAGAGGTGTCTGGTAGGAGCTTAAATACACCGTCAGGCAGTCCTCCTCAGAGCAGCACCAGGTGGAGTGAGATGACATTAATTAGCTGTGGAAGAAAGAGTGTGTGACAGGCAAAACTCAGGAATCCCACACCCACCAGGCTTGATCATCCAAGTGTTGAAGTTCCTGTTCCATGTCTGTCTTTGGTCACCAGAGGGTGCCATACTACCACACCTGCAAGCAATGTGTACTGAAAAGGCACCTGAAGACTTCCTTGCGACGCTGGAGCATTACCTTGCCTATGGTTCATGCTCCTAGCCCTTTGTGAATCTCTGTCTAGTGATTACTTCCCTTTTGCCTATGATCTTTCCAGTGATCCTCCTGAGACCTACCTGATTATTCTGACCTAGTGAACCTCTGGAAATCTGACATGTGCGCTCTTTACCAGGTCACCCTTGTAAAAGAGATCTCGATCTCAACGGGCTCTACCTGGTTAAATAAAGGTGATTGATTGATTGATTGATTTAGCTGTTCTCCTCGCCCTCCAACCACATACTCTCCTGAGCATACTGGTTTTCCTCATGACTGCACAGGACTTTGGAACCAAACATATTACCATCCATCTAGGTTCTAGTTTCCTTCCTGAATTATTGCTCACCCTAAATAAAAGCACTGAATTGATACTCTTGTCCGATTTGTTCATCATCAGTCCTTTCGCTCTGGGTATTCCGTTTTTCTGACAAGTGTTTTGTCTCCTTTTTCATGTGTCTTGTTCAGAAAATATAGTAGGTGTAAAAGACTAAAATGTCCTTTACACTGAAGCGGATCAGACCTTCCTACTGACTCCTCACCAGTCCTGTTTCCGGTGGTGTTCCTCGTCTGCTGGCCTCAACTGTAATTTCAATCACCATGAAGAGACGTGTGAGAGGAGGGGAGGTTATTGGGTAAATGGTTTTCTGATTGAAGTCATGGCTGATTGTTTTCTGAAGCCCTGAAATGGTTTTTTTCTTTTTCTTTCAGCAAAGTGTACAGTTTTAACCGCTCTAGTCGTAACTTGGTGCAGTTTCTGACAAGTTAAAGTTTACATTAAGCTACATTTTTCTCTGGTTAAACAAGATATACTGTATATATATATTTTTTTATTTCATGTTTGATGAAAAGAATGTACCTCACAATAGCTTCAATCTTATTTACTTTTTGTTTATTATTATCAATAATAGTCTGCTGTCGCTCAACAAAAGTGCTTTTGAGACTCTTTATGTAAGTATTATTTTTATTGTTTATCCTTGGATGAGTAAAGAAGACATTGTGATTCAGGGAAAATTGAGTTTTTAATGAATTAATGCCCATCCTGTATGTCTCAGTAACTGAATGTTTTTATTTTTATTGGACCTTGTTCTGTTGTTTGTTTCCCAAATGATGTAAAATAAAAGTTTTGTCAAGTCAAGTCTCTTCTGAAGCTCCTCCATGTTTCTCCTCTGAAGCTCCTCTGTTTCTCCTCTGAAGCTCCTCCGTGTTTCTCCTCTGAAGCTCCTCTGTTTCTCCTCTGAAGCTCCTCCATGTTTCTCCTCTGAAGCTCCTCCATGTTTCTCCTCTGAAGCTCCTCCGTGTTTCTCCTCTGAAGCTCCTCCATGTTTCTCCTCTGAAGCTCCTCCATGTTTCTCCTCTGAAGCTCCTCCATGTTTCTCCTCTGAAGCTCCTCCGTGTTTCTCCTCTGAAGCTCCTCCATGTTTCTCCTCTGAAGCTCCTCCGTGTTTCTCCTCTGAAGCTCCTCCATGTTTCTCCTCTGAAGCTCCTCCGTGTTTCTCCTCTGAAGCTCCTCCATGTTTCTCCTCTGAAGCTCCTCCATGTTTCTCCTCTGAAGCTCCTCCGTGTTTCTCCTCTGAAGCTCCTCCGTGTTTCTCCTCTGAAGCTCCTCCATGTTTCTCCTCTGAAGCTCCTCCATGTTTCTCCTCTGAAGCTCCTCCGTGTTTCTCCTCTGAAGCTCCTCCATGTTTCTCCTCTGAAGCTCCTCCATGTTTCTCCTCTGAAGCTCCTCCATGTTTCTCCTCTGAAGCTCCTCCATGTTTCTCCTCTGAAGCTCCTCCATGTTTCTCCTCTGAAGCTCCTCCATGTTTCTCCTCTGAAGCTCCTCCGTGTTTCTCCTCTGAAGCTCCTCCGTGTTTCTCCTCTGAAGCTCCTCCATGTTTCTCCTCTGAAGCTCCTCTGTTTCTCCTCTGAAGCTCCTCCATGTTTCTCCTCTGAAGCTCCTCCATGTTTCTCCTCTGAAGCTCCTCCGTGTTTCTCCTCTGAAGCTCCTCCGTGTTTCTCCTCTGAAGCTCCTCCGTGTTTCTCCTCTGAAGCTCCTCCGTGTTTCTCCTCTGAAGCTCCTCCATGTTTCTCCTCTGAAGCTCCTCCATGTTTCTCCTCTGAAGCTCCTCCATGTTTCTCCTCTGAAGCTCCTCCATGTTTCTCCTCTGAAGCTCCTCCGTGTTTCTCCTCTGAAGCTCCTCCATGTTTCTCCTCTGAAGCTCCTCCGTGTTTCTCCTCTGAAGCTCCTCCGTGTTTCTCCTCTGAAGCTCCTCCATGTTTCTCCTCTGAAGCTCCTCCATGTTTCTCCTCTGAAGCTCCTCCATGTTTCTCCTCTGAAGCTCCTCCATGTTTCTCCTCTGAAGCTCCTCCATGTTTCTCCTCTGAAGCTCCTCCGTGTTTCTCCTCTGAAGCTCCTCCATGTTTCTCCTCTGAAGCTCCTCCATGTTTCTCCTCTGAAGCTCCTCCGTGTTTCTCCTCTGAAGCTCCTCCCATGTTTCTCCTCTAAAGCTCCTCCGTGTTTCTCTCAGCTGATAAAAGTTAACATTTTGAGTTAGCTGTAATAAAACTAAAGTTCAGAGAGGTCAGAGTTCAAAGGTCAGTGAAACAGGTTCTTAAAGCACACCTGTGTGTCCCTCAGCCACCGGCACCACGTCCTCCACGACCAGAACGTGGACAAGCGGACCTGCATCCCCATGAACCACCTGTCCCCAGACCAGGCGCCGTACACCGTCTGCAACAGCTCGCTGTCTGAGTACGGCGTCCTCGGTGAGTCCCCGCCCCTTCCTGTTCCTCCTGTGTCTGAAAGCTTCCTCTGACTCCGCCCCTCTGTCCCTCCAGGCTTCGAGCTGGGCTTCGCCATGGCCAGCCCCAACGCCCTGATCCTGTGGGAGGCCCAGTTCGGAGACTTCCACAACACAGCCCAGTGCATCATCGACCAGTTCATCTGTCCGGGCCAGGCCAAGTGGGTCCGGCAGAACGGCATCGTGCTGCTGCTGCCGCACGGGATGGAGGGCATGGTGAGGTCACCGGAACCCACGACCCGGGTTCTGTTCCAGGACACGCCCCCTAACGCTGCTTCTGTCCTCAGGGTCCAGAACATTCTTCAGCCCGACCAGAGAGATTCCTCCAGATGTGCAACGATGACCCAGATGTCATGCCTGTAAGAGTCTGTACCAGAACAAGACTGACCGAGATGGTTCTCTCTGTTCTCACTCTGGTTCTTTGTGTTCTCACCCTGGTTCTTTGTGTTCTCACTCCTGGTTCTTTGTGTTCTCACTCTGGTTCTTTGTGTTCTCTCTCTGTTCTTTGTGTTCTCACTCTGGTTCTTTGTGTTCTCACTCTGGTTCTTTGTGTTCTCACTCTGTTCTTTGTGTTCTCACTCTGGTTCTTTGTGTTCTCACTCTGGTTCTTTGTGTTCTCACTCTGGTTCTTTGTGTTCTCACTCTGGTTCTTTGTGTTCTCACTCTGGTTCTTTGTGTTCTCACTCTGGTTCTTTGTGTTCTCACTCTGGTTCTTTGTGTTCTCACTCTGGTTCTTTGTGTTCTCACTCTGGTTCTTTGTGTTCTCACTCTGGTTCTTTGTGTTCTCACTCTGGTTCTTTGTGTTCTCACTCTGGTTCTTTGTGTTCTCACTCTGGTTCTTTGTGTTCTCACTCTGGTTCTTTGTGTTCTCACTCTGAGTTTTTCCAAGGCAAAGTTATTAGCTGAAAACAAATAAGACACACACTCTGTTTTTGTTGAAATAATTTTTCTATTTCCAAGAAATAAAAATGAGTCAGAAGCGATTTATGAAGAACAACGTTAACACTTACCTGCAGGCTTTTTAACATGATTTTGGCAAGAGCAACGAATGATGCACAAGCAAAATATTTACTAATCTTATTAAAACCACACAAATATATCAGTTAAAGGAAAGGGGCCAAAACATTAAAATAATTTCATATAATTTAGAGCTTAGTGTGTACAAACAGTGATGCTGATAACAATAAAAGTTATTTTTTGTATTTTTATTTTTATTAGAAGCTCCGACACTTGAAGTCTGGTAATTAATGGGAATGTGTGTGATAAAACTGGAAGAAACCTGGAATTTCAAATACTAAAAGTTAACCCTTAACTGAAGTGTATTTGGGAAAAAAATATTTTAGCACAATCTGCGGGGGTGGGGGTAGAGAAAGTGGGTCTGTGATCAGAAGGTTGCTGGTTCAACCCCTGGAACTGACATCAAAATGCGGGTGGGAAAAGTGAAGCATCCACACCTGCTT